>CAKNXH010062916.1:345489-359403 GCA_932178445.1 Andricus quercusramuli | reverse complement strand
TCAGTTAAAATAATTAATTATCCACCGGGAAAACGGGAATTTTCAACAATATAGTTAAAGTTTCAACTAAACTGATTTCAAGTCAATAAAGAAGAAAAATCTCATCATGAATATTGGGTTTTTACGTCATAGAGACGAATTTAAAAAAAAGAGTTGAATTTACAACCCAAAAATATGAAATTTCTACCAAAATAACTGGAAACTGGAAAAGATGAATCTTCTAGCGAAAATGAAATAGCTGCAGTTTCAGCAAAAAGAACAAATTATTTAAAAAAAGAAACAACGAATTTTCAAGAATATTTTTTAAAATTTTTAACCAAAATAATGAAATTTAAATAAAATGATCATCTTCAATCAAGCGAAAAATATTATAGTTTTCTACTAAGAAATGGAATTCAACGAAATAGTTAAATTTCAAACCAAAATGATGAATTTTTGAACAAAAATAGAAGTTGAATGTTTAGTCGAAAATATCAATTTTCAGTAAAAAAAAAACATCCAGAAAATGAAATTTCAACTAAGAAGATTTATTTTCTACCAAAAAGAATAATTTTTAACAAAAGGCATGATTTTTCAACCAAATATTCTAATTTCTAATGAAATCTTCAACCCAATAGTTTAATTTTCAACTACGAAGATTATATTGCTACCAAAAAGACAAATTTTCACCAAAAATAGAAAAGATTCGACTTGAGTTAGAGAAATAAGTTTTTAACGAAATACAATGAATTTTGAACGAAATTTCTTAATTTTTAACCAAACAAGTGAATTTTTAACCAAAAAGATTGAATGTCTATTAAGAAATATATAAATTCTTGCCGAAAATTGAATAGTTAAATTATTGGATTAAAAAATCAATTTTCAATATAAAAAAAAATAATTTTCTACCAAAAAATAATAAATTTTAACAAAGTACATGAATTTTAATTCAATTGTTTAAATTAAATTATTTTAATTTTTAATGGAATTTTCAACCAAAGAGGTTAACTTTCTACCAGAAAAAGATAAATTTTCAACAAATTGGAGGCATTTTTTAACTACAAAAATAAATTTTCAAAAAGAATAGAATAGTTTAATTTTCAGCTAGATAAATAAGTTTTTAAGCAAATAAAATAAATTGTCAACAATATAGTTACATTTTCAATCATAAAAATGAACTTTCTACCAAAAAAGATGCATGTCTACAGGAGAAAAATTTCGACCAAAAATGTAGTTGAATTTCTAGGTATGAAAATTAATTTTCAATAAAAAAACTAATTTTGAACCAAAGAAATGAGTTTTCAAGCAAAAAGATTAATTTATTTACCAAAAAAGAATAATTTTAAACAAAACATATTAATTTCCAACCAAATATTTTAATTTTCAATGGAATAATCCACCTAATGTTGAATTTTAAACCAAGAAGGTGAATCAGTCACCAGGAAGATTAATATTCTGCCACAAAATACAAAGTTTCGACAAAAAATATTTTCAGGTAAATAGTTGGATTTTACACTGAAGAAGATTTATGTTCAAGAAAACATGATATAGTTAAATTTTCGGTTAAAAAATTAATTTTTAGTAAAAAAAATACTAAAAAGATTAATTTTTAATAAAGTAAATTCATTTTCGAATGAAGAAGATAAATTTGCAACCAAACATGGTATAGTTAAAATAAATTTTGAAAAAAAATGTTCAGCTAAAATGATGTATCATCAACCAGAAAAATTAATTTTTAACAAAGTAGTTCCGCTAAGTGAAATATAGAAAACTTTAGTAAAATAACTCGATGGTATTACATTCTTAACTCTGATGAAATAATAAGAAGGTCATATTGTGAAATTCTAAACGTGACTTAGCCTGTCTCCACTGTAAACGCGTTACCTTCTGATTGTTTGAAGAAGGATAAGAAAAATAAGAATTTTTTACAGTCTAAAAATTCTAATGGATCAATATAATTTTTCTAGAGTTCTGTATTCGATTTAAGAAATATTGTTAATAATATCCTTTTAGCATAATGCTAGAAAATATAATTTATTAAAAAAATTCTCCCCTTTTTATCAAACTTTAATGAGAGTTGGGTAATACTCAATTAGTTAAAAAAAAATCGCTGAAACAATTTATTGCCACTGTCAATAATATGCTCTTAGAATAATCCTAGAAAATTCCCGTTTTTTCGAAAATTTCCCACTTTTTGTCCAATTTTTAATCAAAGTTGGGTAAAGAATAATTCAAATAAAACAGGTACTTGAAATATACTTAAAAACTTTCTATATTGATCATATTGACTATGAATTTTTCTTGACTTAGTTACTGAGAGCCTTCTTGTTTGAATTTAATATTAATATTTATTGTCTGTTCCTAACTAAGGAGTCAAATCTGAAAATTTTAGGAAAAGACCGCACATTTCTATCAACACTCTAAGACAGGACAGTTATAAACAATAATAAATTGTTTGAACAATTATGTTTCTTAACTTGCAATAATTATTACCTCACTAAGTAAAAGGTGGATCAAAATCGAAACAGTTCAGAAAAAACCGCAACTTTCGAGCATGACTATAGGAAAAGATAGTTCTGAATAATAATCATTTGTTTAAACAATGAGGTTTGATGAATTTCATTAATAATTACCTGACTTTAAGTAAAAGGCGGACAAAAAATTTAATATTTCATAAAAAATCGAAACTTTCTAGCACTAATCAACGAGAGTATTATTGGAAATAATAATAAATTGTTTGAACAGTTATAAATATTAATGAGAAATAATTATTGCCTCACTCCAATTGAAATGTTAACAAAAAGTTGATACTTACAGAAAACAATGCAACTTTTTAGCACATATCTAATAGAAGATATTTCTGAACAATAATTAATTGTTTAAGCAACTTTTTGTGTTAACTCGCATTAACCTTGATGAGTGAAAATTTGATAAAAAGTCGAAAATTTGAAAGAAAACCCCACATGTCTGGCATTAATATCGCCAACGGCGATACCACGCTCAAAACACCAGTTCTCGTGATATCACTGAAGTTAAGCAGTGTTGGGCGCCCACACCAGAAGTACTAGTAATAAATAAAACACCTAGAAACACTAGCCGAATCGGGTAGTGTCACGCCTACCCCGAAAGGGAAATGGCTTACCCGTGCAGAAATTTCGCCGTGGCCCCGACCGGGCCCAGACTCGTTCATATCGGGCCCTGGTAGGGAAATCGAGTCAGGGCCAGACTCATCATGAAACACGTAGCCACCTCGGAGCCATGTCTAGGGGCCCGATCAAACGCCCGATCTGTCCCCGGTCTGGCCCCTATTATTTACCCGAGTCTAGCCACATTATTTACTTTTCTAGTAGGAATTAAAATCCTTCAAAATGATTATAACAGAATATTAAATGAAGAGCCAAATTGATAGGATTGAGCTTTATTTTAACCACACCTTAAAAATAATTAAAAATGGTTATTTGGACCTCTGCTTCCGATTACCGTCCCAGTCTTTTGCATTCCAAAAGACGTTGCTCATGTGGGACAGCAGTTCCTCCTGGGTTGCATTGAATTTGTCAAAATTACATTTCTTCATTTCAATCCACAAATATTATCCCTTACCCCGTCACTGGAGCGATAACATGCATAACTTTAATCGTAGAATCCAAAATATAACCTCAAAATTGCAACTACTTGTTTTACAAAAAAACGCTACCGAGCGAAAAAATATCAAATAATAATTTGTTTGACTAAAATAAGGAAATCGAATGTTTAGGTTAGAACTTGGATCCAGTACAATACAATTAAATATATCAGAAAATATCATAATACCATAAAAAATGTAATACCATGAAAGACTTACCTTCTTTGCTTTCGTTTTCATCGCGTAAATAAGGAATTTTGCTGATGGCACGATGTTTGCGAACACACGGTGTGCTCGCTAATTTTGGCATTCATTATTAATGTGTTAAGAATATATTGTACGGTCGAACACTCCCAGAACATTTGCAACACAACACGACGAAGGAAAACAAAAATCAAGGTTATGTTCGTGATTATATTACATCTAGCGCATATGGCTGAAGATGGCGCTGCGAAGAGGCTATTTGACGTCACAGTACATAGCCCGGTCTGGTACGAGTCAGGGCCACAGAATTATTCCTATCACGACCAGATAGTACACATCGGATCAGGCCCTAGTCGGTAATCGGTAATATATATGGCGATTTCTGCACGGGTAATGGTATAAAAAATATATATAGATGAAGACAGTTACAAACAGAAATAAACTATCTAAAAAATTATTCAGAAAAAAACCACAATTTCTAGTTCCCGCTCCTCCCCCCCCCCCCTCCCATTAACCAAAGTTTGGTGGGACTGACGTCATAACTATACGCTTTACCCAGAATGATTAACAACTACTTAATTTTGGACATGATTACAAATCTCAAAATAAATTTCTGGCATTAAGGTTGTACTTGGGCGTGCAATTTAAACAATTAATAATAAAAATAATGAAATAGCCTCTGAATTTAATGAAACTTTGATTGTCGAAAGTCAAGAACACGGTAAAGGTAAAGGTCGAGTTTCAGACAATGAATGGAGACTAGGTTTTTGGAATGCTAGAGGGGTGAATGATCTTAAGGTAAGAGAAGTACGAGAAAATATGCACGTAAGAAAGCTAGATATTTTATGCGTAACTGAAACAAATTAAAAAGGATGCGACATAAGAAATATAGAAAGTGGGGTATTAAAAGGCGGACTTGAAATATGCACAGAAAAAACTAAGTGTAAACTTTACTCGGATTTTGGGGTAAAGATTACCTGCAAGAAAAATTACCCCATGTGGGTAAACTTTACCCGCACATCTCGGTATTTTTCTGGTTTTACCCACGCTTGTGGGAAATTTTTGACAGCTCTAACGATTCGGCAAAACAGCCTTTATGAAGCCGCACTTATCCGATTTGCCTGTTACACCAACCATCAGCTAACTTCACTTCAGTGATTCAAAGCTAGTGGCTTCCAATTTTCAAAACGTTGGTGACAACTTTCATGAGAACAAAAGACAGTTTCTGCCCATCGAGGGTAATATTTGTGTTTTACCAATACGAACAGGTAAAAATACGAAATTACCTGCAACACTATTTACCCTAAGTTTTTTCTGTGTGGGCAGGCGTACATGTTGAATCACGCAGTAGTCAAGGGGTCGGTTTGATTACGAATGAAAGAGCAAGTGAGCATATCAAGAAACATGGATTTTGATCTCCAAGATTGTTGTGGGTTAAAATTAAAGTAAGAATTAGAAGACTATTTATCATATTATACTACGCCCTAGTTGCTAGTGATCCGAGCAAAGTAAAAGATGCCCTCTGGGCCACTGTGAATGATACAGTAAGTTCTTGCGATCATGGTGAAAGAATCATTCTACTAGGACACATGAATGGCTGGGTTGGTGTTCAAGATCAGGTAACAGAAAGGGTACTAGGTAATTTTGGGAATCCAAGAGAATATGATAACGGAAAATGATTAGTTAGCTTATGCTTGGAAAAAGGCTTATTTATTATAAATACCTGGTTAAGGCATAAAATAATCCACATGTACACCTGGTGTAAAGGAGATAGCCACAGTATAATTGACTTCGTTGTTGCGGATGAAAGACTAAAAGAACTAGTAAAAGATACAACAGTAATGAGGGGTTCAGAATGCAATACTGACTATTACCTTCTATAGTCTACAAAATAAACTTAGGTCAGGGATGGGGAAGAAAGAGAACCAAAAAGAAAACGAAAGAAAAGCGAATCAAGATTGAGAATATACAGAAACCGAAAGTGCGAATCGATTTTCAGAATAAGATAAACGAATTTGGAATGCGCTAATAAAGAATAAAAATATAGAGGGCACATCGGCTATCACCGAGGATGTCATTGTTAGGGGTACGACTGAATTGTGTGGTACTGCGGTTCTAAGAAGAATATCTGGTGATGAATAGTAGAATGATGAAATTCAGGCAGCAAGAAAAGAAAAGATTGAAGCTCACGAAAGGAAATCGCAAATCATAGGCATTAGCGATGAGGAGGGTAATAGACTTGAAAATTATTAGACACAAAAAGAGGAAAGTTAAACTACTAATCAAGAAACGGAATGACATAATCAGAACAGAAGAGAAAAAAATGCAAAACGACTTCGAAGGAAGCAAGAAACTGTTTAAAAAATTGAAGAAGGGATGTAAAAGTACAGAGTTTGTCAGCATGAGAAATAGCAAAAGTGAAATGCTATAGGATACATATTAGATACTAGACGCTGTAAGAAACTCTTTCATGGAATAATTGGGAGAGGATGCTATAGGACACCACAACTGCAATATAGAACCCGATGCGTTAGAAAACCTAACTGAGAAAATCTGTGTCACTGAGTTTAGTGATATAATTAAGAATTCAAGAAATGGTAAGGCTGCTGGTGCAGACAGTACTAACGCTGGGATGCTTAAATACGGTGACGAGTGCATATCTCAGAGGTTGGAAGAATTGATAAATTCATGTATCGAGATGGGAGATGTCCCAGATAAATGGAAAAAAGCGATTATTGTGCCAATATACAAAGCAATGGGAGATGGAAGCAACTGAAATAATTCCAGAGGGATCAGCTTAACAAGTATCGTAAGCAAAATATATTCAAAAATACTTATTCGTAGGTTAATGAAAATAACAGGCGAAGAGATATCGGAAGTCCAAAGTGGATATATGCCAGACAGATCATGTATGAGTCAAATATTAGCTTAAGCCAGATCACAGAAAAAAGTTTGAGAGTAAGTCAATGAAAGGTTCCTACAAGCAATAAAAATAATCTATGCTGGTAGCAAAGCGAGTATAAGGGTAAATGGGAAACTGAGTGACTGGTTCGATATTATGCAAGGTGTTAGACAAGGATGCGTTATGTCCGCCAGAGAACACAAGCCAGAGAACACAAGAGCTTGCATAAAAAAATGCATGGATGCGGAGGAAGCTAAAGAGGTATGCCAGGTCAGAAAAGTGTGGCGACAAATAATTTATAAAAAGAATGAGAATAATGTGAATGATGCCTGAAACAAAAGACCTTGGATGCTTATGGGCTCAAGTGGGGAGCTTCACATGATGAATTTATGAAGCACTTCACTTGGCGTGATCGCTAGAGAGATTGATCAGCAACCTGGGTCCTAATTTTGTACCTACAACATCAGCGCAGAAGATTTCAGACATCGTATTACATTAACTTTCAACGCCCTTATACATGAGTCACTTGACTTAGTCCGTGGCTAGAATGAAAGACCGGGTTCACTCGAGAATAAGATTTAAAAAAAAACATAACAAATTGAAAGGCGCCCCACCGAAGGTGTTCTCGCGTTGTCGTCGCGGTAGGGCTTGACCTTTCCTCTCATGAATTTGACGGCTATGTTGGCTGTAGCATTGCTACTGACAGGGTTTCCCATGGCAGACAGGCAGAGAACCAAGAGGAAAGTAACTAAGAGGAACACCACAACCCATAAATGATAATGGAGAGTCTTTTAAAATTTTCGAAACGCTTGTCGCTACCAGAGGATCGTCGGGGCACCCCTGGAGTCACCGCTGGGGGCCACAGCATGCGAGACGATGGTGATGCTTAGCTGCGAGATGGTCAGGCAGATCTCACAAATCAAACAGCTGGCCAGCAAGAACATGTGCGTCATACGGTAAGCAGTGAAACATCATCTGTGTCTGCTGAGGATGCTTTGGCCAGCATCAAGTGGGATACCACAATAAATGAGGATCTGCTAAGGTGAAGGACATCAGGACTAATCTACTCGTCTCAGAAGATCGCGGAATGGAGATTAAACAACAGGTTGATTTGGCGTGGAAAAACAACAGCAATGAACAGCAGGTAAAGGAAGCCGCGTCACACGAACAAGCAGGGGTAATTGCTGTTCTTCCTGAACCTGGTGATGATTCAGCACCACCACATCCTCCGGAGATAGATGGCCTAATACAACCAGTGCCTGTAGCAGAGATTTGAAAAGCAAAAAGGCGATTGAAATGGACGTACCATATGAACAGAGATGTGATGCGCTTTTATTTTTTTGGCAAAGTATACGGAGAGAACATCATCGTCTCTTCTTACTTGAGTACTCAGGACTAGCCAGCAGAATAAATGAGCAGAATTCAGCAGATCAAAAATGCTCAATATCTGTAGACAGATTGCTTTCGGCTGTTAAAATAGCTGCCATCGAAATGGAAGTGAAACAGCAGTTTCCTTTTGATGAACTTCCATTGGAAGATGTGGACAACAAAGACTTGATTGCAGCTGAAGGCATAGGTACTAGAGATAATGAACATCAAGCACCGGATAGACTAGAACCAAATCCGGACATTATAAATGATGATCTAAACAGCGAAGTCCCAGGAAAACTACAGCACCTTGAAAGACATTTTGGTCATGCTCTACTAGAGTTCAGACATGTAGAATCAACACAAAGGCATTCACTGCCCAAGAAGAACATCACCAATGATCTGCGTGCACTAATAGAACACCTGAACAGCAAGGTTTCACCTGTGCATTTGAAAGCAACACAAACTGCGTTCGAGGTGCAAACTCTTGTATACTGTGCAGCTGTAGCAACCGTTAGAACGTTGTGTCGCAGGACTAGGCCTATCTTGGCCCCAGGAAGTGCACGAGATACATGTGGAATGTGAAACATGCATCTATTCATCCTATTGTGATTTCGGCTACAGGAAATGTGCACGCGAGATGCACCGAACATCTTGAACATTTAGGAGTCAGTAGGGTACTGGCAGAAGCTCAGAGGACAGTTTTATTAAACATCTGTCGCATTGTGAGAAATGTTCTAGACCATCAGGAAGCAAGTGACTAAAAATCTGTGGAGTGGCAGGTGGTAGCTCTAAGAAAGCATCCAGAGGCGACTGTTGTCACCTCCAGCGATTGTGGCTGCTGTGTATCGATCACAGCGGTAAAATGCGAACTACAAACTACACTATGCTCCTAATTTTGAACCTTCAACATGAGCGCAGAAGATTTCAGACATCGTTTTATATTAACTTCCAACATTCTTATACGTCAGTCACTTGACTCAGTTCGTGGCTACGGTGAAAAACCGGGTTCACCCGAGAACAAGAAAAAACAAAAATTCAAAGGCGAAGGGATGTGGCGACCCCAATCGCCCGAGAGCTCCGGCTCTTGCAGTCAGCCACGTTGCATTGGGCTACCTCCCCAATGCAACGAATCAGACGGGTACGACACCAGTATCGCGCAGTGCCACCCACAATGGGCCTCTCTCGGATGAAGGCCATGGTTCAGTTGTGAGTGGCAATAGGACCGAACCGAGGCGACGACCTGGCAATCGTCCCGGACAAACGCGAGAACATCGATTTAAATGGTCGGACCAACTCAGGAAGGACATCCTTTCCTGTTGAGAAAGAAGCTCACCGGTGTGGAGAGGATTCTTGAACGGGATACATGACCATTGGTTCAATATGCACCCGTAATATGGTCATACAAAGCCTCAGTATTTAAGAGATCAGGTATGCTTTTTGCGAAAAAACGGATGTGAAGCTCTTTATCAACAAGAAGAAGAGAAACGTTCTCCAGCGAACATTTTACCCGTTCCAGCACGACCACCTTTGCGGATAGCCGATAATGCCAACATGAGAAGTAGGAGATCTATCCACCAAAAAGTCTTCCTCAGGATGGACAAATTAGCTGAAGCTTATACTGCTCTCCCCGATTTGCTCTCCGAATATGTTAACCTCTGGAGCCTGAACTGTGTAGTTTACGAGAAAGCGGTCTCCCTGCTTAGCGACAACAGAAGTAACGACATTTCAGTAAGTCTGAGTAAGACTAGCGAGGGTATTACACGGCTTCTGTTTGAAATTAAAAGGGCTAGATGGCATGCATCAAATATTCAGTGCGTGGTTAGCTAGATAACATGGAATGAGAAATCCACTTCAAAAGTTAGGGCACTTGCTCAGAATTTAAGGGAAGCAAGTCACACGCTGAACAAGTGTAAACTGTTGACTATCAAGCAGCACCAAACGCAAAAAATAAGATCTCCTTCAACAGAAAAACAGCGCCATGAACGGCGAGTTAAGTGGATTCCGGAAAATTCCACCTTTTCTGCTCATCCTTTCCATCTGTTCAATAAAGCGTCACGTGACATTAAAAATCCACCTAGACGAGAAGAGATTCAAGTTGTCTGAGAGCAAGTATATGGAGGTACTTATCAGCTGAATATAGACAATTCTGATGTTTTACGCTTTCGTAACTTTTGCGAGACCCAAAGGTTACATGGTCCAGAGAAAGAGTGTCCAATTATTACTGCTGAAGAAGTGAAGAAAGCTATAACGGAGAACAAAAAGTCCCGGACTTGTTAGTGGAAGGACGCACGGTATTGATCCCTAAGACCACAGATTTGTCAAGCACAAAGAACTACAGGGCCATCGCTTCTTTAAACACCAGCTACAAGCTATTATTCACTGTCATCCTCAACGATATGATATTAACATCTATTGAGCCGGTATGGAGTGAAATAGTTGTACAACGTGGATGCAAGGGAGGGCTGGCAGGTTGCAAGAAGAACCTGTTAATAAACAGGTGTATTACCCAGGACTCGATCAGGTATCGACGCAACCTGTCCATGGCTTGGATTGACTACCGTAAGGCATTCGATAACACAAACCATGAGCTACTGAGTAAGCTCCTTGAGTGCATGGATGTGCATCCAAAAATAGTGAGATGCATAAAAGAGCTTATGCTCTTGTGGTGGACAAGTTTTTTTTTCGTAACATCTGACAAAAGACAAGTGACTACAAGCTATATCACATATAAGAGGGTCTTCCAAGGAGACTGTCCAAGTCCGATACTTTTCTGCATCTTCCTCTTGCCTCTATCTATTGTGCTCCGAGGCAAAAGCTCTGGATACCTATGTGGTCCGCCAAACAGAAGAGAACATAAGGTCAAACACCTTTTATACACGGACGACCTTAAACTCTTTGCTTCCTCGAAAGAGCACCTTAAAATCTTTGTCGAGACGGTAAATAGGTAATCCAAAGCGATTGATATGAGCTTCGGACTAAACAAATGTGCCTGCGTCCAGCGACACCAAGGAAGACTAGAAACTACACCATCGCGTGACGACCAGGATTTTCAACTCATAGGCCGAAATACTATTGAACATCTTGGTGTTGGAGAAACATATACATATCTTGGAATACCAAAAAAGGAAACCTAAAACGTGCGTGTGTTAAAAACGGCGCTTGCAAAAAGGTATCGCCAAATTTTCAGAAAAATGTGGGCTTCCAAATTATATGGAAAGAATAAGATCCAGACGACCAATATTCTGGCCGTTCCTATACTGCTCTACACGATTTGTTGCAGTAAAATGGAACGTCGATGGGTTGAAGCAACTTGACCGAAGCACACGCAAGTTGATGACAATCCATCAAAGTCTTCATCCGAGATCTTCCGTACCTGGGATATATCTCCCTCGAGACAAAAGGGGTAGAGGCTTGCTAAGCTTAGAGTGTCTTCATCGGAAAACGGTTCTGGCTACAGCCTGCTCAGTTCTAAATAGCACAGATGCCCTTATGCGACTCGAACATCAACATGAAGTCCTCAATGCTGCGACGTTTATATAACGTGCCGCAGATAGGGCCACAGAGGAGCTCGGCCTCTCATTCGATTCCAGTGACACCACACCTGGCCTAGAATCACTAACAGCTCTGGTGTTGAAAAGTCGTATACAGGAAGCAGAACATACGCTTCTATTAAGCGAGCATGCTGACAAGCCCCTTCACGGTAGATTCTACGGCATCATACGTGGAGAAGAGCTCTCCACGTGTCTGTCCAACATGTTTCTCAAGTCTGCTGGATTGAGATCGGAAGCTGAGGAATTTCTTTTTGCCTTTCAAGACGACGTTATAGACACCTTAGTTTACAGCGAGCGCATAATGAATGTACCTGTAAGCGATACCAAATGCCGAGCGTGCAAGCAAGAGCCAGAAATACTTGGACATGTTCTCAGTGGATGCACAAAATATGCACGCTAAGGTTGCATAGAGAGGCACGATGCGGCTATAAAAGTATAATATTGAAGATAGAATGTGTTAGCTCTGATCCATCAGAACAAATTGCTAGATATTCGGAACGTTGTCTGTCAGACACATGTTCCGGGGAACGCGGTGTAGAAGGATGTTCCGTCTTATGTGTTAATACAACATTTTTCAAGAAGCTAGGTATTTCTAAATTCAATTTATTTTATTTTAAATAAGAATAGAAAACTTTTTTTAACATTTATCTGTGTGACTATTCATAGTATTTTTTTGATCTCAGATAGCCCCGCGCTTCTCGGCACACGCGCAGTTGAAAACGACGGGAACCACCCATGGCCATCTATCGGTTTTAAATAAACTAAAAGAGAACCCTTAATAAGAGTTCCTTTTGAGCCTAAGTTCTAAATGATCCCAAGTTTCACTTGAGCCGCAACATTACTGAACCCTCAGTTTTTTCGGTGAGATTATTTACGTGATTGAATTCTCGGCACCAGCCGATGATAATATCACGGTAAAGGAGGAAGAAAAATGGGCGAAATGTCAAGCACTTCTTTTCGAGCTGAACAGGCTGTACCAAGGCACAAAGTCCATCTTGTAATTCTCATAATCGGCTGTCTTGGAGGTATGAAAGCTTCATTTATTAGCCAACTCAACAAGATTCCGGCTTGCCAGCGTCAGGCTCATTCCATCGCGAACCGGATGCGAATGGTTGTTCTTCTGGGATCACTTCATCTGGTCCGTCAAAACTTTTCCTCGTAACATTCTACAAAAATTGGCAGCTCCAAAAAAGTGTCCAGAAGTGAAATCTTCATCTCCAACTGTCCCGTCTGCGGCGTAAGGTCATCCGCGGCTAGATACCTGACTCCAAGGAACATTGTTGCGTACACGTTCCAGTTGCTTCGGGATTGGTTTCTTCAAGGAACCATGGTCGTAGCTTCCGGAGCCTACAACTTCTCTCAAATAATAATTCAAAGATGGTATTATTAACAGTGATAATCAATTGTTCAAACAAATATGTTTATTGACCTTAATAACCTGTTACTTTACTCTAATTGGAAATTGGACAAAAAGTGGAGAATTTTTGAAAAAAACGCGACTTTCTTTCTCTAGCCTGAAAAAAAAATTCTGAAAGCAATAATGAATCATTTAGACAATTTATTTAAATATATAATCATCAGTATAAAGTAGCCTTTTATGTATGAGGAACAATTCACATTGAACAAACCGACAAGAATTAAAGTCATTGCCAAAAACTCGCGAAATCCAGTTTTTCACTTAATGTGGTTTTTTTGAGATCCTATAAAAAAGACTTATGGGGGTGACCTTTGGAAAGTAATATTTTATTCACATTTCACGGCTAACTTTGAAGAGAAATGTTGAGTTTTAACTCGATTCAGAAAATATTGACGGTTCTGAATAAAATTTACAAAAATGCCTTTTTTCTTATGGAAAATATATGTTAAACTTCATGGAGCTTGCCCCACGTCTGAATATAATTTTTTTTTCAAGAAAAAAAACTAGATTCATTTTTATGTGGATTTGAACAAATTTCCGGTCGATATGCGTAAAAATTCGAAGACAAAAAAATTGCCATTACATTTTTGGGCCACTCTAGTGCGCATATAGGAAGGGTTGTGTTTACGTATAAGCCGGAGCGGGCTCACTGAGACAATAACAAAACCCTACGGATAAAAAAAAGAAGATTTTCGGCGTTTTTTAATTTCCAAATGTCTAAAATTAAACTTGTGATTTGCATCACTTTAGATTATTATTATTTCCATAGCATTAGCTGCCCTAATTACTTTTTTTTTTAATTCCTTCTATTTTTTTTATCCGAAGGGTTTTGTTTACGTATAAGCCGGAGCGGGCTCACTGAGACAAT
>CAKNXH010062916.1:314057-345389 GCA_932178445.1 Andricus quercusramuli | reverse complement strand
AAAATATTTTATTTCATTTCTTTATTTAATTTTTTTCGTTACTGTCCATTAGTAATTTTACTGATAAGTATTCTTTCATTTAAGCATAATTGAATGAGGTGGACAATCATTGGGGGGGGGGGGAACCATTGTAGCGATTACCCTAATTATAATTTTTTCATCTTGAAGTAATATAACTCGTCGGTACTGCTAATGAAGCATATGTAATATCTAATTTGTCATGTTTGCGATTGATGAAACGTTTCGCTCAATTCAAATAAGGAAAACCCTTATCATCAAGGTTCTTCTTTCTTTAAATCTTTCCTATCAGGTTCCCAGACGTTGAATGTAAAGACAATAATCAACGTCGTTTATCTTTTCATACTTCCTTCAATTAATATACGGGTAGTTGCGAAATAGTTTGGAAATTCGGGCTACGTCTTTTTTTTCAACGAAACTTTTAATAATCATCTAAAGAATATTTTTTTATTATTTGACAACCAAATACAAAAAAATACAAAAAAAATACTGGAGATGAAAATCGTATTTGTAGCGTATACATTAGGGTTGTCCAAAAAAATTTTCTTCCAATTTTTATAAGTAACGCCCGGTAATTTGTTTGAATAAACACAAAAATAAGTCCATTTTTTTGTTTGGAAAAAAATGATATATAGAGGTGGCGCAAGTCTCATGCATTTTAATGCGTACTTCCCATAAGAAAAAAATACTTTCTTGTAAATTTTATTCAGAATCCAGAATTCAGAATATTAGCTGAATAGAGTCGAAACTCAACATTTCTCTTCACAGATAGCCAAAGAATACTAATAAAATATTGCTTTTCAAATTTCACCCCCATTAGTCTGTTTTATAGGTTCTTGAAAACCCCCTGTAAGTGAAAAAATGTGTTTTGCGTGTTTTTAGCGCTAGTTATGAGTTTTTTTGTGCTTTTTTGAATGCAAATTATTTCTAATACATAAAATGCTACTTTGTTCTGATAATCAGATGTTTAAATAAATTGCTTAAGCAATTCATTATCGTTTTTAGCAATTTTCTCTTAGAATGAAGACAGAAGGTTGCGGTTTGTTCAACAATGTTTTACTTCCTATCAAATTTGCAATTAGGGAGGGGTGATAGTTCATTGATATTAACGAACATAATTGTTTAAACAATTTATCATCATTTTTCATAATATTTTCTTCGAATAATGCTGGAAAATTTCAGTTTTTTTCTGAAATTTTCCACTCATTGTTCACTTTTCACTTGGAGTCAGTTAAGTAAATAATTAAAGTAAAAAAGATTCTTCGTTTAAATAATTTATTATTATTACTAATATTCAATTTGAATAATGATAGAAAGTTGCGGTTTATTTCTGAAATGTTTAACTATTTATCCACTTTTCATTAATAAAGTAATGAATGATTCAAGTTAACAAACATAGTTCTTTGAAGAATTTATAATTGTTGATAACTATCTTCTCTTAGATAAGTGCTAAAGAGTACAGTTTTTTTTAACTCTTGAACTTTTTGTCCATCTTTTGATATCAGCCCCACTCCAGAAAAATATATTCGCGAAAAAGAAATACATTGTTTTTAAATTATTTGACTCTAATTTTTATTCGCCATTTGTTCATAACTGAAAAGGCAAAACAAAGTTGAAAATTTGAGAAGAAACCACAACTTAATTGTCATTATCTAAAAGAAAATGGCTATAAACAATAATAAATTGTTCAGACAACTATTCTCATTAACTTGCATTAATGATAACCCCACTGACTGAAAAGTCAGTAAAAATTTAAAAACTTCAGAAAAAACTGCAACTATCTGGCATTAATATAAATGAAGATAGCTATATACACAATAACAATTTGTGTAAACAATATTTTTTGCTTCCCTAAATTCAATATTAACTTAATATTAATGTAATAAATTTTTGAAACAATTTGGTTTGTTTAACAGTAATAAGCTATTACCTCTCTCTAATTGATAATTGGACAAAAAGTGAAAAATTAAAAAAAAAACGCGGCTTTCTATCTCCATTCTAAGAGAAAATTGCTGAAAAAGAATAATAAATTGTTTGAACAATTTATGTAAACATATAATTACCAGCATAAAGTAGTGTTTCATGTATCAGAAACAATTTTTACGAATGAGTCGCAAAAAAAATTATTAGGCAAAAAACTCCGAAAAACCATTTTTTATTTATGGGGGTTTTTTGGGACTGTAAAACAGACTTACGACAGTGATTTTTGAAAAGTAATATCTTATTCGCACTATATTGCTAATTGTGAGAAGAAATGTTGAGTTTCAACTCGATTCAGCTTATATTGAAGATGAAATCCAAATAATCAAATTTTTTGGTCTTTACAATCTTATAAGACTGTAAAGACCAAAAAATTTGATTACTTGGATTTGATCGACAACAGTCTAAGAACGGAGTTTGGTTTTGGTTACCACCGAACCAATATTAGTGATATTGAAGATTCTGAATAAAATTGACAAAAACGTATTTTTTTCTTATTGGAAATACGTGTGGAAAATTTCACGAGGCTTGCGCTACATCTAAATATCATTAAAAAAAAGTGAGATTTTTTTGTGTGGATTGGAACAATTTTCCGCGCTCCATTCATAAGAATTCGGGAAAAAAATTTCAATGCATTTTTGGACCACCCTAGTATACATAGGTTTTAATAGAGACATTGTTTTTATTTGAACTTGATCACTGCGCCTTTGAAGAAGGCACTTTTAACAGAGTATTCTAGAAAGTTGATTCAGATTCAGAGAGAGAATTCTAAAAATAAATGAGGTGAACAAATTTTGATGCATTTTATCTAGATTCTTATCAGTTCATACAATCACACAGTATTGGGTAAAACCTATTCGTTTCTTTCAATCGAATAAAACTGTACACACTGGCAATATTATTCCTTCATTTCTTAATATATCATTTTAATTATATATTTATTATACAGAATAACTATTAGCGTCATTCGATGCTCTAAAATAAATACATTTTTCAATCAGAGTGAAGTAATCCTTTATTTAAGTTAACAAATTTAACCGTTTAAACAATTGATTATCATTTCTAATAATATTCTTTTTGCTGAATGGTAAAATGTTGTGTTTTTTCCTGAAATATTCAATCACTTATCTATTTTTCACTTTTGGCGACTTAATAATTATTTAAGTGAAGCAAAAAATAATTGTTTCAACAAATTATTATCGTGAATAACTATCTTCGTCTATATTAATGCCAGATACTTGCGGTTTTTTTCTGAAATTTTTTACTTTTCCCACACTTTTCACTTAGTGAGGTAATATTTAATGCAAGTAAATAAGAATAGTTTTTCCAACAATTTATTATTGCTCATAACTTCTTTTCTCTTAGATGAGTGCTAGAAAGTTGCAGCTTCTTCTAAAATGCTTAACCTTGCTTTGCCTTTTTAGTTATGAAAAATTGATAAGTAAACATTAGAGAGAAACATATTTTAAACAATCTCTTTTTTTCGTGGAAATATTTTACTGGAGGGGGACTGATATCAAAATATATTCAACTTCAAATTTTTCTTTCACGCTTTACAAAAACCTTCTTGTTGTAATACATAACAAAACTTTTGCAAGTGATTCAAACACCTAGTTCTTCCACCTACTTTTAATTATTCCATTCTGCGTTTTTGTCTCCCATGTAATATAGGTCTTTCTTAAAATTAAAATTTTGAAACATTGGGCAAAGACCAAAAATAATTCTCCTAAAACAGTAAAATACTATTTGAACAATGATTCTTTTTGAGGTTCATTATTTATTTGTTCATAACTAAAATGCGAGTTGCCATTTACCGCTGTGGGATAGAGGTGAGCACACTATAACACGGCCCTCTACAGTTTATGTCCGCAGCGAGTGTGCGCGTTGCAACGCGTTCTGTGACTTAAAATTAGACATTTTTTTGCTTAGTTTAGAAGTCTTTAAATATCTGCGAAATAACATTATTATTTTAGATTGAGTTAAATGCACACTTTTGTAACAAAAAGGTTGAATATGTTGAACCTGAGGTTTCTTTAGCTTCAACCAAATAGACATGTTATTTTTTTTTTTTTGAATGTGGGAAAAAGTTGTTTGGTGTTTAAAATGTTTGAAAATAAAAAAAAAGTACAATTTCCAAAACTCCTGAATTGCGAAAGAAATTTTCTTCCAAAAAGGCATGATTATAACATGTTTCTTTAGTTCAAACTGAAGAAATTTCAGGTTCTACAAATTCAACTTTTTCCAAACTATATACATATGAGTCAATACAAAATTCATATTTTTCGCACGTTTAAAAAAAAAACATGTAAATTCACCATTTTTTTAAAATTCATAATTTTTTATCATTGTTGACTAATAAAAACTATGCATATGAATTATACGCTATAATTTTCAATCAATAGCAGGATGTTATTTTTCTTCTAGGAAAAAATTCCCGGTTCATAAAAATTTCGGATGGTCATGAAAATTGGAAGATTCGAACTCTTGAAGTTCAAAATTTTTTCATTCGAAGTTAGAAAAACTGAACTTCAAATTAAAACGATCTCAAAAACAATCAAAGGGAAACCCTTTTGCATTTGAAACTTTTTAATATAAACGCTTAACCATTCTCTTATTCAAACGCTCAATAAGTTACGCGTAGAAAATGGAAGCTTCCAAGACAATTCAAGTAAATAATTTTTTTCAATTCCGTTGAACTGCAAAATTAGAAATGTTAAACTTTCACAAGTTGTACAGTTCGATGTTTAAAAAAATATAAATCCGCGCTATCATATTCAGTTCTGTAAGTTAAAGAATAAATAAACGAATTTGTAAATTTACAAAATATATCATTTTCAGAAAGTTTATGTCAAAAACAATAACAATTGAACGATTATAATTTTTTCAAACTGAAATTTTGTTATATCGGAAGATAAATTTATTTTATTTTAATTCGTAAAAAATTAAAAATTGTTCAATTGTTATTTATATATCAAGACCGGTGTTTTTTTCGGAATCTTTCTAAATATTCGTTTGAAATATTTTTTCGAAATAAAGAATTATTCAAAATTTTCCCAGGTATCTTAAGGCCATGTGACGAGTGGGTCGCGTGACCGGATTCCTACCTTACCGACACTTTTTTTGTTTGTAAACTTATGTTCACACGAATAGCTACATCGAAAATTTTGAAAATTTGAGATAATAAATAAGAAGTACTAAGAAATGCGGCTCTGGTCCTAAATTTTTATAATTATGTAAAAATATTTTTTTTGTTAATAACTTTTTTTTGCTTTTTTCATAATTATTAAAATTTAGGACCAGAGGCGCATTTCTTAGTGCTTCTTATTTATTATGCCAAGTCTTCAACTCGATGTGGCTATTCGTGTGAACATAAGTTTACAAATAAAAAAGTGTCGGTAAGGTAGGAATGCGTTCACGTGACCCACTCATTACAATATTACATGGCCTTAAAAAATGGCTGTATTATATTTAAAATTTTCGAAACCCTTAAAACGCTTCAAAAATTTAAAAACTCTACATTTCGCATTAACCTTTTTGGAATAAATTCAAATTGCAAATTATTCTTCAAATTTTCACAAAACTAATAAATATTTATGAAAATTATTTAAAAATTATTTGAAAATCCTTCAAAGTTAGGAAAATTGCATTTAAATCTTGTCGATTCGTTTTTGACAATTTTGGAAATCCTTTGAAATCTTTAAAAATATTCTCTTGAAATTATTTATTCAGAATAAAATATAATTTTCAATTTTCTCAGACATCTTAATAATTTTCTTATCCTTTTGAACCCTATTGAAATGCTAAAAACCTTCTTCATTTATTGTTCGAAATCTTCAAAAATCTAAATTTTTCAAAAGCTTTTAAAGTTTTAATTTATTTTTCAATCATTTCAAAACTTTTAAATATCTTTTAAACTTACTCGAATTTTTCTAAATTAATAACTGTTTCATTTTTATTCATTCATACAAATTTTTTCCCTTTTTTTTAATCATTTTAACTTTTTTCAAAGTGAAACATCATTTGAAATTTTCCCATTAATTTCAAGTAATTGTTTTTACTATCTTAAAACTTTATAAGTTTTAAATCAAGTTGGAATTTTTTCAAAACTTCTGAATGTCTCTTAAACTCACTCAAATTTATAAAAATTAATAATTGTTGAATTGTTGTTCATTTATCGAAATTCAACAATTTTACTTATGACTTAAATAAATAAAAAATAGAGTCTTGAATATGAACAGTCAAATATTGCTATATATATTAAAAAATGGATCCTATTCTTATTTATAATTTTCTACATTGAATTGGTTTTAAACTTGAGTATTTTAAAAAGATAGATTTTCCTTCGAAAAATTTCTGAAATTCCAGGCCAAAAAATAAATTCACTGCCATTTTCTGTTTTCGATCGGTCTCAAAAAATTCCTGTTCACTTCCCGGGTTTCCCGAATTCCCGATCCAGCGGCCACCCTGAATAGGAGTTTTTCAAATTTTGAAATAAGAAAATAGAATAGAAAATATTAAACGATTTCAAAACAATTTCTCTCCCTTTTTTCGGACGCGAGTTCGGATGTCAACACACAAGTTTTGCTCCATCGGCTCGAACATTCGATGAATAGTTCTCTTAATGTTTAACACCATAACACAAAAGTTAAGAAGGGGAAAGTGAATTCATCTTATAATCAATAGTTTGAACGAGAGTATTTGGTAGCTTCGATCAATTACACAGCCAAACAAAAAAAAAAAAAACGTTTTTCGGGCCTGGAGGTCTGGAAAAAGAGAGTTATCTATAATGAGAAATTGTTAAAAAAATTATTTTTGTTAACATTAATGAAACTCTCTCTAATTGCAGACCGGACAAAGAGTGGAACATTTTTGAAAAACCCGCGACTTCCTATCTTCATTCTTAGAGAAAATGCATAAAAAGGATAATAAATCGTTTAAATAATTTATTGAGACATATAATTATCAGTATGAAGTATTATTCCATGTATTAGAAAAAATTTGCATTTAATGAAACACAACAAAAAACTATAATTAAAGCAAAAACCTCGCGAAACCTAGCTTATAAAAATTTAAAAAAAATTTCTGGACCACCCTACTGCACACTCCGTCATAATTTTAATTTTAATTTTCAATGTAACTATTATATTGAAAATTTTCAAGCTTTGAATAATCAATTTTAATTCAATTTCTACATACTTCATCATAGAGGTTCTATTTATTTGAAAAAAATGAGCATTTCTGGTGATATTAAGAATGTTTATTCGATACGTCTTAAAATTTTTGATTTCATCTATCCATTTATATAATTGGTTCCAAAATAATATACTGAAAAACTATAGTTTAATTTTACGAAAGGTAAAAGACAATTTGATGAGGGAATCGGTCCGACAAATTCCAATTCGGAAAATATTAATTTTCAATAAAAACTGGAACTCATTTTCTAGGGATTTTTTCGAAAAAGAGATTTCAAATATTGGATTAAAGCTTGACTAATAACGCTGAAACTCATAGCTGATTGAAAAAATGTATTTTTAAAGCTTAAACTATTTTTGGTTCAAACAAAATTTGTTTCAGAATGTAAGATATGGAAAAAACAAATATCACTATTTGATTCTGCTAGACAAATTAGAGAGTGCATATTCATACTATTAAAAGAGATTATGTAGAGCAAAAAGTTTTCCAATAAAATGAAATATTGTAATTGTTTCTGGACTAAATATTCATTTGGACCCTATGTGAAATGTTTGAAAAATGTCAATGTACCCAAACTTTCAGCGTGAAGTTTATAGAAAAAAAATGGATACAAAAAAAACCCTCCATCACAATGGTACGATCCACACTGAACAGCTTGTTAGAAGCAGCATCAATACGTCCTCTCCCACTGGGAATGCCAGCAGGCGTCCCGGGATTTTTCTCTCCCGATACGTAAATCTCGTTGCTGTACGGGACACTTTAAGAGATCCTGTGATTGTGGAGTGTGAACTCATGACACCTTGTACGCTCCATCCCGTCAGGAGGTCTAGCCTAGGATTCAGGAATCGTCTTTCGTTCGCCGAGACGTAGAGAAATGTGAGTACTCCTTGGGGAGTTAGAGTTAGAGTTCCCTTTTCCCTAGCTACTTCACGCAGTGATGGAAAGTTAATCCGATCCTCGATGTTCGATTCTCGATGTTCAACGTGAGAAGGTACTCGCTGAAAAATCGAGAAATCCTAAAGCGAGGTGGAAACAACTTCCACGAGGTTCGTCCGGAAAGTACTCGACCATATGACGTACCACAAGTGAGAGGTAATTATGGTTTAGGGCGATAATATCCTCTTCAAAGTACACTCGAACTTGGATTTGCGTACGGTTTTGGTTATGACTTTCAGCTCAAATCCAGGCTATCCGAACGTAAATATCAGGGCCATGTGAGCACTGAGAGTGAACTGACGCAACCTGACGCAGTTACCCAGTTCGGCCGTTAGGGTACAGTGCTCTGTAGCTACGTTACTGAAGGAACATTCTCCCCTTTTGGCCCTGCGGGTCCTCTCATCCGGAACCGCCGCGCAGCATCAGTCATTGGAAGGCTCGAATTAAGTTTCCTAAAATCCAAGTTCAAGTGTACTTTCCTGTCGAAGCCACAACCTACTTATAACGATCCTACTACTTTTGGGAACACTCCTAAAAGTCAGTGGTATCGTCGCATTTTGTTTCATATCCTCTGCGTCTGAAAATCTTCTTCCTTTTGGAGGATACTTTAATTTGGGAAGTAGCAATAAATCAAAGAGAGTCAGGTCAGAACTTTATGGGGACTGCTGTAGTTGTATATGATTGTGCTGCACCAGAAATCGCTGAATAAGCTGCGATATAGTGGCAGGTTCGTTGTCATGAGGAAGAATCCAGTTGCCACTAACCTAGGCTCATCCACAAATCTTAGCTGCAACGTTCCGGGCTATTAGAGTAGTTAGCTTGAGTACTTAATCATTTAGATTAACTAATAAATATACATTAGGGACTTGCGGAATGAAGATGAGTAGTTTGAATAACATTTTTCATTTTACGACTGCTCTCATATATATTAGATAAGAATTTAGTTGAAATTACTATTTTTTCTTCAAAATTGTTCCATTAGTGAGTCTTAAAAGCTTTCTTCTCAAATTTTACACACTTCAAGAATTTCAAATTATTGTTTTTTTCACACAATTCAATGCTAAGATAATTAAAGTAGAAGGTTCATCCCATCCAAATAATTATCAGCCATATGTATCGCGTACCTGTGGGTATCAACAACCTTCTCGCCTACGTCAGAAATGGGCAAAAAAAGTCCCCGTGGACAAATTAATTTTTAACATACACTATTCATCCGATTTAGGCCTTTTTTTTAGTGAAAGCTTTTTAAATTTTGAAAAGATTTCTGTGATTAGATTTTTTTCATTGTATAAAAATTTGTTATTCAACAACAAAGTTCAATTTTTTTTCAACTCTTTCCAAGTATCATTTCCTGATAGACATTCAGATTGATCAAAGAAGATCTCAAAACAGTGCTAAAACTATATGGAAATAATTTTCTGTTGATTAGAATAATTAAAAAATGTTGTTGTGTTATAAAGAAATTAACCCTTCGATGGCACACTTTCCGACGCGTACCATAGCTGGCATGCTGGGGTCTTTCTGACCCCAAGCGAAAAAGGCTTCCCGCAAAAAGCCAATACATTATTTGGAGTATTTGAATTTTCGACCCAGTCTTGGAGAGCTACTTCAAAGAATGCGGTTGATTATTTACTTCAAAATTTATTTCAAATATGAAAACAAGATTAGAAAAGTTGAACAATGGTGAAATGTGACATTTTTCTCAAAAAAATTAATAACGATTAATACCATTTTCCATGTACCATTAGTACCATTTTTAAATGTTGAAGGGACCTAAATAAGTTCTAACATGCCTAGGGTCTTTTTGACCCCTGTGCCATCAAAGGGTTAATGAAGAAAAGTAATTTCTTGGGATTGACAATGTTTAGCTCATTGAAATTAATAGATTCTGTATAAACTGTGAGAGAAATTAATGTTCCATTACAATTAATTGAGAATAGCTGCTCTTCGGTCATTGTTTAAATAATTTTTATACCAAATTTCATAGTTTGGCGACTTTCCAATGAATAGGCTCAATTTTGTTTCCGGAATCAATTAGGTATGTTTTTTCGATGAATCTTTGCTATGATACTTAGCAAATTGACAACAAATATTCATTATATAAACAATTCTTATAAACAAATTCACAGTTATAATGAGTGGGCTCAATTTTTGTATACAAAATCAACTGAGCATGTCTTTCCCATGACTCTTTGCTATGATACTTTGCAAATTGAGAACAATTATTCATTATTCAAACAAATCTTATGAACAAATGTATTCTGTGTCAATTATTTGCCGATTGACAACTTCGATTGTTTCTCAATTCAATGAACTTGTGTAGTATACAAAAGCAGTGCTTTAGCTCCAGAAAGCAGTTATCTCTCAATTTTGAAAAACTGATATTTCAAGCAAATAAAGATCAGCAGAACACAGCAAAAAGAACTACAAGTCTTCACGTATCTGGATCGGAGATGATTTTCTTGTATTTTTTTCTCGACCTCTTTTCAGGTCTTTATTTCTTTCTTTCTAAGCCGATTCAGATAACTGTGAATTTGTTTATGAAAATTGTTCAAATAAAGAAGAATTGTTGTCAGTTTTCAAAGTAATATAGCAAAGAGTCTTTCGAAAGACATCCCTAGTTGATTCCGTAAACAAACAATGAGCCTATAATTGAAAAATCGCCAAACTGTGAAATTATTTATAAAAATTGTTTGAATCATGAGTAATTGTTGTCAATTTGCAAAGTGTCATTGTGAAGAGTCATCTTAAAGATATAGCTAGTTGGTCCCGTGAACAAGAATTGAGCCTATTCATTGAGAAATCGCCAAACTGTGAATTGCTTCATAGAAATTGTTTAAATAATGAATAATTGTTGTCAGTTTGCAAAGAGTTATCGGAAAGACATTTCTGGTTGATTCCGTTAACGGAAATCGAGCCTATACATTTAAAAATCGCCAAACTGTGAAATTCTTTATAAAAAATGTTCAAATAATGAATAATTGTTGCGGATTTGCAAAATATCATAGCAAAGACTACTCGGAAAGATACCCGTAGTTGAGTACGTAATCAAAAATTTAACCTATACACGGAAAGATCGTCAAACTGTGAATTCCTTTATAAAAATGGTTCAAATAATAAATAATTGTTGTGAATTTACAAAGTGACATAGTTAACAGTCATCGAAAAGAAATACCTAGTTGATTCCGTAAACAAACATTGACCCTATACATTGGAAAATTGCCAAACTGTGAATTTCTTCATAAAAATTCTTTAAATCATGAATAATTGTTGTCAATAATTTTAAAGACATCCCTAGATGATTTCGTGAACAAGAATTGAGCCTATTCATTGAGAAATCGCCAAGCTGTGAATTTCCTTACGAAAATTGTTTAAATCATGAATAATTGTTGTCAATTTGCAAAGTATTAGAGTAAAGAGTTATCGGAAAGAGTCATCAAAAACACATCCCTTGTTGATTCCGTAAACAAAAAATGAGCCTATTAATTTAAAAATAGCCAAACCGTGAGATTCTTCATAAAAATTATTTAAATAATGAATAATTGCTGCCAATTTGAAAAAGATCATAGCAAAGAGTCATCGGCAAGACGACCGTATTTGATTACGTAAACAAAAATTGAGCCTATACGTGGACAAATTGCCAAACTGTGTGTTTCTTTATACAAACGGTTTAAATAGTGAATAGTTGTTATCAATTTGCCAAGTGTCATAGTGAAGAGTCATAGAAAAGACATCCCTAGTTCATTCCGCAAACAAAAGTTAAGCCTATTCATTGAGAAATCGCCAAAATGCAAATTTCTCTATAGAAATGGTTTAAATAATGAATAATTGTCATCAATTTGCAAAGAGTCATCAGAAAGACATCCCTAGTTGATTCCATGAATTTGTTTATAAAAATTATTTTAAAATGTACCAAAAAGCATCTATTCTTGATTAATGGTACTGGAACATTCATTTTTCTCACATTTTATACAAAATCTATTAATTTCCGAGAATGGAATTATTAACCTGAATAAAATGTTTCCTTCATTCTACAAAACCTACCAAATACTTTAAGAGAGAATTGTACTAAAATCAAGTAAACGATTTGCTTAATCAAAACAAAAAATTTTGTTAGAATATTTTCAAAAGCGATGAGCGCATGCGTACTCGGTGAAAAAGCGTTATGCATCTCAAGATCTCGGCGATCCTTGTCAAAATGATTGAACTGGAAACAGAATCAAATGAAAGCTCAAAAAATGTATGCATTCCTAACGAATTACTTTTAAGAATAGTCGTGAAATATTAAATGAAACCGTTTTCTTTACGAGAAAGGTGAACGATCTTTTCGTATATTTATTCCTTCAGACAGTAAGAAAAAGTTGAATAAAGATAACTTGAAGTCAGCTTTAATTTAAGCTTGGTGTGTCCGATTTGCTGCCGTACCCCAATTGTAACTTTATATTCAATTCTGAAATACATTGTTCCTAAGAGTGAATTTTATGAGCGAAATTTACGGGAAATTATAAGTGCTCATTAGGTTGGTCCACATTTTTTATCTCGAATTTTCATGCATATCGCTCGAACATTTTGTTCCAATTCACACAAAACAATTTTATTCAGAGGTGGCGTAAGCCCCATTAAGTTTAACACGTTTTTCCCATACAAAAAAATAGGATTTTGTAAATTTTATTCAAAATCGTCAATATTAGTTTAATCAAAATTTTTATTAATCGAATACAGAAGTATTTTGACAAGTAGCGCAAAAGGACCCCTAATGTGCATAATTAATTTATAAAGCATATTGATCCATTATAATTTTAAGATTGTACAAAATTTTTATTTTTCTTATCTTTCTTCAAACAATCAGAAGATAATGTTTTTAAATTGGAGACGGGCTATATCACGTTTACAATTTCGCAATATGAGCTTCTTATTGTGTCAACAGAGTCAATAATGTCACACCATCGCGTCGTTTAATTAAACTTACTTTTCAAATATCACCCCCATCAGTCTGTTTTGTAGGGTCCCCAAAAAACCCCATGAGTGAAAAAATGGATATAATTGTATCAACAATTCATTATTCATTCCAATATAGCAAATATAATTGTTGAAACAAATTTAATTGTCTGGGTTCATTTTTGTCTGTCCATTTTTCAATGGGAGTGAAATAATAATTAATTCAAGTTGAAAAATAAATTGCTCAAACAATTCATTATGGTTGTTAATAATATTCTCTTTGCTTAATGGTAGGAAGTTGCGTTTTTTTCAGAATTGTTTCTATTTTTGCCCACTTTTCACTTAGTGAGGTAATAATTATTGCAACTTAATAAAAATAGTTGTTTGAAAAATGTATTATTTCTTAGAACTGTTTTTGCTTGAACAAGTCCCAGAAATATGCGGTTGTTTCTCAAATGTTTACCTTTCCTTTGCCCTTTTAGTTATGAACAAATGATAAATACACATTAGAGGAAAATATATTTTAAACCATTCATTTCTTTTTCGTCAATGTATTTCGCTGGAAGCTGGCTGATATCAAAATATGTTCATTTGTGGAATTCCAAGTTTTTATTTACGCTTTGCAATAAACTTCTTGTTGTGGTTTAAAACAAATTTTTACAAGTGATTAATACACCTAGCTCCTTCAGCTACTCCTGATTATTCCATTATTTGTTTTTGTCTCGTGTGTAAGATAGCATTTTTCTTTAAATTACTTTTTTTAATATTGGGAGAAAAAAATTAATCTTTTAAAAAAGTAAAATACTACTTAAAAAATTATTTTTGTTCAGGTTCACTTATTATTTGCTCATGACTGAAAATTCAAAGCAAAACTAAAGATTTCAGAAAAAAAGAAACTTTCTAGCATTACTCTAAGATAATATAGTTATGAACAATTATAAATTGTTTGAACATTAATGTTTGCCAACTTGCTTTAATAATAACCTCAGTAAGTGAAAATTGGACAAGAAAACCATTATAAATTGTTTGAACAACTATGTTTTTCGACTTGCATTATTAATTACTTCGTTAAGTAAGAAGTGCATTAATTGAGTGCATTAATAATGAAGGAGATAATAGTTATAGACAATAATAATTTGTTTTTTATAATTATTTTCAATACATTGAATTAATTAATAACTCACCCTATGTGAAAAATAGACAAATAGTTGTACGTTTCAGAAAAAAAAACCGCAACTAACTATCATTATTCGAATTGATCTTCTTGATAGGCCACGTAATTTTTTCTTCATTTGTGAAAAACAGTAATCAAAGTAAAAAAATTAAATTTTTCAACAAATAGCACAAGGGGCAAAGAAATTAATAGATAGAAGTTGTTTAACCAAAAAAGAGCTACACATTATTCGTCGATTATTTCTTGACAGGGTGCGTCGTTTTTGTTTTTCTCCTGAAAAATAACATTGAAAATGAAAAAATTGAATTTTTGAAGAAACGTCACGTGCTACGAGAAAAATCAGTGAACAAAAATTGTGCACCTAAAAGACGCCTACAAATTTTGAATTAATCACTTTTTGTTTGGACGCGAAGTTTTGATTTTAATCGTAAAAAAACATCGAAAATAAAAATGAAAAATTTTTGGAAAACAGAAGAAGGTACAAAAAAAAATTAATAGACAAAAGTTGTTCACCCAAAAAATAAATACAAAGTTATAATTTATTTCATTCTCATTATGTATGATTCAAAAAGTAATAGAATTTTCTGAAATTTGACGCCACAGTTTTTTAACGAACCTCTACCTTTTGAGAGCCCTGAAGCCAAAAATCAACGTTATCCATTTCTATCGAAAATAAGCATCAAACATACTACTCGAGAATCGCATATTTCATTTTTACGCCAAACGATGACAGATATGTGAAAAAAAAGCTGAGAAGAAGAATTGTAGCTTTTTAAAAGACATATATTTTTCCCTTAAACCATTTTCTGATAAAAATGGATATTTTTATTTTATTTTTCGAAAATATTATGGAAAAAAATTGAAAATTCAAATTTTGAGCCAAGCGGCACGAAATATTGGAAAAAGTTTTTGGAGAAATTTCAGCGTTTAAAAAATCTATCAACATTTCTTCAAAACATTTTTTGAAAGAACTCCTAGTTTTTAATTTATTTGTTGAAATTGATATGCAAAAATCGAAAATTTCCATATTACGCCAACAGACGCGAGATACGTAAAAAGTCTAAAAGAAGACCTTTTTAGTTAAAAATTCAACAATTTGATTGAAAGTTTATCTTTTTAGTTGAATATTTTGAATATTTGGTCGAAAATTCATGTATTTTGCTCGAAACTCCTCTTTCAAAAATTATCAAAAATTCGGCTTTTGTTAGAAAATTCTACTATTTGGTTGAAAATTCAGCTTCTTGGTTTAAGATAACCATTTTTTATTGCAATCTTGAATAAATGGTTGAAACTTGCACTCTTTTGTCAAAAATCTATTTTTGTGCTTGAAAAGTTAACATTTTGTTGAAAATTCTTTTTTTCCTTGAGAATTCAACTATTTTGTTGAAGCCACGTTTTTTTCCTTCAATCGAACTGATAGAAAAATTGTATTTTTGTTGAATTTATCTTTCTTGGTTGGAAATTAACTCTCTTTGTTAAAAATTTAACTTTTGGGGTTAAAAATACATTTTTTTTTGTGTGTTAAAGATTCATCTTTGAGGCTGAATATTTAAGTTTTTTGTTAAATATTCATCTTTTAGGTTTAGAATTCAATTCCTTTTTTAAAAATAAATAAATAATGAATAATCATTTTTTGAATTTATCTTTTAAAAAAATATTTTCTTTTGTTAAAAATTAATTTTGCTGTTTGAAAATTTAAATATTCCATTTTTTTTAAGTTTATACCTTATAAGTTGAACATTCAACTATTCGGCAGAAAAATGCGGTATTCTGATGAAAATTCATATTGTTTGATGAGAATTAATCTTTTTTGTTGAAAATTTAACTACGTTATTAAAAACTCGTATTTACGTTCTCATTCTAATGAGAAGGTATTAGTTTTATGTTAAATTGGACATTGTCGGTTTTCCTCAAATCTCCACGTTTTGAGACCTCCTCAGTCAGAAAAAACGATTTTTACGAAGGTGTCCATCTGTCCGTCTGTCTGTCTGTAGTATCGTGTAGGTACGATAACTTTCGAAAGATGGATCAGAGTGGATTGTGCGTTGGCACACTTCTTTATGGCATAAAAAGGAAGAACGAGTTCGTGAACCAGCTATTTCGTCTGAAACTTCAAAAAGTGAGCACATTTTGAAAATTTTTGAGACCACTTTTTTTGAAGATTTGAAAATTCCATGTACAGTTATTAGTAGTAGGCAAAAAGAGGAACGAAATATCCTAATGACTTTTTCTAATAAAAGAACATTACCGGATTTATAGAATTTTCAATGTTCCAAAAAACAAACGAAAATGAACACTTTAAGCCGAAAAACGCACGATATGGAAAAAAGTCAAGGTTAGAAAAACGTTGATTTTTGAACACCTTACAATATTTTTCAACAACTATTTGATTTGGAAAAATAATCAAAAATTCTAATTTTGATCACAAAAAAAATAATGAGAAATCAAAAATTCCATTTTGCTGTCAAACTATGCAAGATACGATATAGAACATGATTGAACCCAAATTATGCAACTAAAAAAAATCTAAAAATTTGTTATTATTCACTTTTTGATATGACGCGAAAAAATATGATACGAAAAACATGACACAGACAAAATTTGTTCATCCAAAGAAGAGGTACAAATTTGTTATGAATCATGTTCCGAACGAATGCCTAGTTTTTGTTTTATTCGTGAAAATAACATTGACAGTGAAAAAATTCAAATTTTTGGAAAAACAATGCAAGGTACGAAAACAGATGTATTAACAAAAATTGTGCATTCAAAAAAGATTCACAAATTTGTAATCAATTTTTGTTGGAAGAATATATTCAAAATGAAAAAAATTAACTCTTTTGAAAAACGGAGAAGCTAAAATAACATTTCAACTAATAAAATTTGCCGCCTGAATTATATCATTATTCTTCATTTGAAATCAAATACAAATTCAGTAATTTGTATATGAAGAACATATAACGAAGCACAAAGTGCGCGATCAGTCTATTTCGAAGCGCGAAGCGCGACGACAAAATCGCGCGCCAAAAGTGCGCTCAAACTTTTTTGTTTCTACCATACGGTGCACTGGTTGAAAATTTGTCTTTTTACAGAAAATTATTCTCTTATGGTAGATAAACAATTTTCCTTGCTTGGAAACTAATTTTTTGTTTTTGAAAATGTAAATTTTAGGGTTAAATGTTCAAAGTTTGGTCAGAAAATTCAACTGTTTTGTAGATGATTCTGGTGAAAATATCCGTATTTTTGTTGAAAATTTAAGCTTTTCGTTAAAAATTCATCTTTCTAGTTTGGAATTCAACTGTTGCGTTAAAAACGTTCTTTCGTTTAACTCAACTTGTTAAAAATTCAACTTTTTGGGTTAAAAATTCAACTGTTACTAACTACTTTGTTACAAAGTTTTTTGATGATTAACATCTTGGGTTTTGAATTCAATTTTTTTGTTTTAAATCGTTTCTTTTTATAATTTTGTTTTGTCTAAAAATTGAACTATTCCATTCTCGTTTTGAAATGTATACTTTATAAGATGAACATTCAACTATTTAGTAGAGAATTGATATATTTTGATAAAAATTAATCTTTTTGGTTACGAATTCAACTTTTTTTCAATTCATTTTCGTTTTGGTTTGATTCAACTGGTTAAAAATTCGTCTTTGAATGGAAAAAGTCATCTTTCTTGGTTCAAGTCATGTTTTTGGTAGAGGCTTCAACTTAATTCTTGAAAATTAGTTTTTTTTGTTCTTTAAAAATTGATTTTTTGTCTGAAAATTGAACTGTTTAATTTTTGTTTGGAAATTTTTACTTTATAAGTTGAACATTCAACTATTTAGTAGAAAATGTATCTTGTTTGTTGACAATTCATCCTTTTGGTTGAGAATTCAACTATTTTTTCTAATTTATTTTTGTTTTGTTTCAAAACAAACATCATTTGGTAGAAAATTTAACTTTTATGCTGAAAATTCATTTTTTTTTGTTAAAAATTAATTATTTTCATCTAAAAATTTAGCTGTTGTATTTTCGTTTGGAAATTTATACTTTACAAGTTAAAAAATTAAACTACTTCGTAGAGATATTAGGTATTTCTATGAAAATTGATGTATTTTGATGACTATTCGTCTTTCGGCAGAAGAGTCATCTTTTTCGGTTGTATGAAAATTCATCTTTGACTTTTGTTCTGAAAAATTGGTCTCCTTGCCTTGAAAATTCAACTGTTCTTGGATGAATTGTAATCTTTTTTGTTGGAAGATTCGACCTTTTGGTTGAAAATGCACAATTTAGGTTGCAAATTTAAATACTCTCATGGGGTCGTATCTTGATCGAAAATTGTACAATTTCGTTCAAAATCTATTTTTTCGTTAAATTCAATTGGTCAAAAATTCCTTTTTGTTAAGAAAATTCATCTTTCATCTGTTTTTTAACAAATTTGTCTTTTTGGCCTGGAAATTCAACTGTTTTTGGTTGAAATTTAATCTCGTTTGTTAGGAGATTCGACTCTTTAGTCAAAAATGCACCATTTAGCTTGAAGATTCAAATACTTTGATGAACTTATCTTTTTTGGTCGAAAATTGTTCTATTTTGTTAGAAATTAGTTTTTTTTCCGTTCGACTCAACTGGTTGACAATTCCTTTTTTGGTAGAGAAGTCATCTAACAACTGTGTTCTAATAAATTTGTCTTTTTGGCTTGAAAATTCAACTGTTTTTGACAGAATTTTAATCTCTTTTGTTGAAGGATTCGACCATTTGGTTAAAAATGCATATTTTCAGGTCGAAAATTCGATTCTTCGGTTGAAAATCTTGAACTCTTAGAAATTTGAAGTGTGTCATATTAAAAGGATATTTAATATATTATTGCCATTAATTTTAGTTAAGAGATTTTATTCCCCTATCATTCTTCTATTTTATTAAGAAATTGCCATGTTTCCCCTGTTTAGTTATGATTATGGCCCACGTTACTTTTCGGGGGGATAGAAAAATATGATCGTTAACTGGAGGAGGGGGGGGGGGGGGGGTCAAAAATAGCGCCAAATTGGTAACGCATAGATGACTCCTAACTTCTCTAGTCTGAATTTATCGGACGTGTGTAATAATATAAAATCTCTAAAAATCCACCAGATGTCTAAAATATCGTGATTTTCGATGTTCGACGCTTCTTAAGAGCAATTTGTTGCTGTGATCGGAAAGTGGCCATGTCGATCAGTTCGCGGTCGGCGGGCGATTCGAGATCGTTTGTGAGGGCGGCTGAGGGTGGTCGGCGCGAAAGACTGGAGGTGGTTAGAGTTGGAGTCTACCCCCAACCACCAGGGTTTGATATCTAGCTAAGCGCGAGCGCAGTTGGATCGCGCGCTTCAACACGAGAGCACTCCCCTTATCGTTGCTTCTCCGCGTGATTTCTCCGATTCCGATTTTTCTCCTAAATTCAAAAAAGGGATCGAGAAAAAAATCGAAAATGTAAGTCAGACCTGATCAGTTGAGAGTCAGGCAGATGGTTTAAAATTCGGGACCAAATCGAATCATCCCGAGTGAGTTTAAGGAACCACGTGGGCTTGCGAGGCAGTGAGCATGCTTGCAATTCATAGTGTTCTCCATCTCATGGTGTGAAGTGTGTGAAAAAATAAGTGAATGAATAAGTGCAATAAAAATGAAGGTGGAATTTCCCGAACGGAGATGAGAGGAATTTCAGGAGCAATTAGCCCGGAGGGTGACACACGTGGTTTGATTATCATCAAACTTGATTTGAAATTTGTGGACCAAAACCGACATTAGTGGAGGAGATAGACCACTGAAATGTTCGGAACTTATCGGGGTAAAGGAAGCAGGAATGGGGCAAGAGGAGCTGTTTAGATTCTACTTCTCTTCATACCAAGCCGTGCTCATTTTTTGTGTTAACACAAAGACTACATACAAATATTGTAGAATCGCAAGTGCATAATATCAGGGTAGGCGTTTATCTATCTGAGTCCTATTTTCAAAATAATTTATTGATTAGGTTGACAAAATTTTAGGCATTAAGTTGGAATTCATGAAGGAATGTTTCCTACATAACTAAGTTGATGTGAAGCATTTATCTGTAGCTTTCGTCACTTCTCTTTCAATGTAGCATTGATTGTGTCTTGGTCAACCTTTTGCTCTATAAGAAGCCAATCATCTATTTTTTGATGACTTAATTTTATCAAATCTGCCGGAAATATTTAATTAACAAGGATTTCATAGTAGGGTAGCCGCAAAAACGCAAATTTCCGAAAGCATTAAGTTATTTAAATTCCTTTGGAGGATACAATGTTTTTCTTTTTTAATTATAATCTTTTTGAATTTAATTGGAATGAAAATATTTAATAGTGTGTTGTCCAATTTCAATTGCTAGATTCTTGATTTCTTTTCATAAAAGGACCCAACACAAAATGTATGCTAAGTGCCTTTTATTATATTTTAGTGACATTTATTCATTTGATGGTTTATGATAATAAAAGAAATTTCACAAAAGGGTTTGGACCAGTTAGAACTAGTTTATTATGCGGGGTCCTTTTGTAATGCAATCCATTTTCCTTCATATGAAAGTATTGTTTTAGAGTATTGATCTATAGCTTTGGTCAATTCTTTTTTAGGGAAAGATTGATTGTGTCTTCTTGATCGAACTTTTGCCTCTTGAAGAACCAGTTATCTGTTTTTCAACGGACTAATGTTATTACATTAGGAAGAAATTTCTAATCAAGGAGGACTTTATAGTCTTCTCTCGTTTTGAGCATTAAGAAGGGCTTCGCCTTCTGTTCCTGTCTAATTATACATTAATTAAAGCTTCATCAGAGTCTTCCCCTTCCTAAGTTCTGTTTTTGAAGAAGGTAGGACTTCCTGTCTATGAAGTTTGATATTTTTTTATTTGCCTCACCGGCTAAGACTTTATTAATTGTTAAATAAAGTATTAAGTGGCATATTCATTTATATTAATGGATCATTTCATTCAATATCGAGGTGACTTGCTTTTATTGTCTAATTCTTTTTTTGCTTTTTCTCTAATCGGAATAAAGACATTTCAGAGTGTGTTGTCGAAATTCGATCGCTAGATATTTGATTTTTGTCTTCATGATGCATTTTTCTGACATTAATTTATTTAGTGGTTTATAATACTACAAGAAATTTTCTGTAATAATTTGGAACGATTATGACTAGTTCATTATGCAGGGTCCTTTTTTAATATATTTCATTTTCCATCATAACAAAGTATTGTTGTTGAGTATTCGATCTGTATATTGGTCACTTCCTTTCTAATGTAGGATTGACTGTCTTCTAGCACGAACTTTCCTGTATAAAAATCCAATTATCTGTCTTTAACGGGTTAGTTTTATTGCATCAGGTAGAAATTTTAAATTGAAAGACTTCATAGTCTTTTCTGCTTTAAAACATTAAGAAGAACTTTAACTTCTTTTTCTTTTCAATCAAATATTAATTAGGGCTTCCTCGGTGTCTTTCTTTTCGAAAGTTCTGGTTCTAAATCAGCTACTTCTTCTTCTCTATACACTTTTATTTTTGTTCGCACTAATGGTCCAGACTTTATTTGAAAAAGAAAGTATTACGTGGCAAATGTACTCATATTAATAAGTCACTTAATTTAATTTAGAGGTTGCCTTTTTTCTTTTCTTATTTATTTTGTTTTTGTTTTCAGAATGGAGACATTTATGAGGATGTTGTCTAAATTCGATTGCTCGTTTCTTCATTTTGTTTTTCATGTAAGGACCCTACATAAAATGTAGGAGAAATGCCATTCGGTGGATTTCAGTTGCATTCATTCATTTTTGAATTTATATGATACTAGAAGAAATTTCACGAAAGGGTTTTGACCAATTATTACTAGTTTATTATGCAGGGTCCTTTTTAATGTACATACTTTATTTTACTTCATGAGAAAGTATTGCTGTAGAGTATTGATCAGATTTGGCCACTTCTTTCTTAACATTGTGTCCTCCTGCTCGAAGTTTCGCTGTATAAAAAAGAAATTATCTGTGTATTAGTGGGTTAATGTAAATAGGTCAGGTATCAATTTTTAATAAGAAAGAATTTCATAGTTTTTTTTTCTCTTTTGAAACATTAGGATGGGCTTCTACTTTTCCTGTTCAATTAACTATTAATTAGAGGTTCTTCGGAGTCTTTCATTACCTATGTAAGTTCTGTTTTTGAAGTAGTTAGGTCTTCCTGTCTACAAAGATGTATATTTTTTCAATTCGCTCATGGTCAAGACTTTATTATTTGTGTACTAAAGTCTTAAGTGTAAAATCTGGTTATATTAGTGGATCATTCTATTTGATTTTGAGATTGCCTTGCTTTTCTTCTCTCATTTTCCTTTTTATTTTCTTTGACTGGAATAGAGACATTTCAGAGTGTGTTGTCGAAATTCTATCGCTCGTTTCTTTATTATCGTTTTCACGATGAACTTTACCGTCATTGATTCATTTAGTGGTTCATAATAATAGAAGGAATTTCCTGAAAGGACTTGTACCAATTATGTCTTGCTTCTTATGCAAGGTCCTTTTTTTAATGTAGTGCATTTTCCTTCATATCGAAGTATTGATATCAAGCATTGATCTATTATTCCGGTCACTTCTTTTTGAATGTAGGATTGCTTGTGCCTCCCTAACATAACTTTTGCTCAATAAGAAACCAATTATATGTTTTCCAACGGGTTAATTTTATTACATTTGGTAGAAATTTTTAATTAATAGGGCTTCATAGTCTTCTCCCTTTTGAAACATTGAGAGGATCAGCTTCACCTTCTTTTTTTGTTTAACTAAACAATAATTGAAGCTTCCTCGACGTCTTTCTTCGTAAAATTACTGTTTTTCCATTAGGTACGTCTTCCTGGCTATGAATTCTTATTTTTATTTTTGTTCGCACCGATGCTTGAGACATTTTTTTTTGAATATAGTATCATGTGACGCACTTAGTCATATTGATGAGACATTTTATTTTATTTTCCGGTCTCCTTTTTTCTTCTTTCATTTTCATTCTACTGTTTTCTTCAATCGCAATAGAGGCTTCCATGAAAGTATTTTCCAGATTGGATTGCTATATTTTTTATCTTTATAATGAAAGGACTCTACACAAAATGTAGGGAAAAGGCCTTTCGGTGGATTTTCATGAAATTAGTTTATTTTGTATTTCACATGATACTAGAAGAAATTTCCTCAAAGGACTTTAAACAATCATGACTAGCTCATTATGCAGGTTCCTTTTTCAATGTAGTCCATTTTCCATCATATCGAAGTATTGATGTCAAGTACTGATCTGTTGATATCGGTCAATTCTTTTCAAATGTAGGATTGATTGTGCCTTCTTAATTGAACTTTTGCTCTATAAGAGACCAATCATCTGTTTTTTAAAGGGTTAATTTTATGACAACAGGTAGAAATTTTTAATTAAGAAGAACTTCATAGGCTTCTCTCATTTGAAACACTGAGAAGAGAGCACCTCCTTTTCCTGATTAATTAAACATTAATTTGGGCTTCCTCTGCGTCTATATGTTTAGAAGCTGCGTTCTCCAATTAGATACATCTTCCTGTCTATACATTTTTATTCTTCTTCTCACCAATGTTTCAGACTTTATTTTTTGAAATATAGTATTATGTGGCACATTGAGTTATATTGATAAGTTATTTAATTTAATTTGGTGCTCTCCTTTTTTCTTTTCTTTTTTTTATTTAATTTTTTTACAAATTGCAATAGACTTTTGCGTGTTTATGTATTGTCCAAATTCAATTGCTAGAATCTTGATTTTTTTTCATGAAAGGGCCCTATACAAAATTAAGGGAAAAGGACTTTTGGATGGATTACAGTGGCATTCAATTAATTTGTGACTTATTATATTAGAAAAATAATGTCAAGAGAGTTTGTGCCAATTATGACTAGATCACTATGCGGGCGGAGTCCTTTTTTTAATGTTGTTCATTGACCTCAATAAAAATGTATTGTTATTGATTATTGATCACTTCTTCGCTCACTTCTTTCTTATTGTACGATTGATTGTGTATTCATGGTCGAACTTCCGCTTTATGAGATCGCGAATATCTGTTTCTTATGTTAGTGGGCTAATGTTATGACATCAGGTAGAAATTTTTAATAAGGAGGGACTTCGTAGTCTTCTCTTTTTTGAAACATGAAGATATGTTTCACCTTCTCTTTCTGTTTAATTAAATTTTAATTGGAGCTTCCTTGCAGTCTTCCTTTTTCTAAGTTCTGTTTTTACTAGGTCCTCCTATCTATAACGTTTTATATTTTTTTCAATTCACCACAATGGTTAAGACTTGATTATCTGTTTAATAAAGGATCAGGTGACACATCTAGATATATTAATAGATCATTTCATTTGATTCGAAGATTGCCTTGCTTTTCTTTTCTTATACTTATTTTCATTTTTCTTTAATCGGAATGGAGACATTTATGAGGGTGTTGTCCAAATTCTATTGCTAGATCCTTGATTTTGTTATGAAAGAAACCTACACAGACTGTAGGGAAAAGGTCTTCCGGCGGATTTTAGTGACATTCATTCATTTCGTAGTTCATATGATACTAGAAGAAATTTCCCAAAAGGGCTTGGACCAATTACGACTAGCTTATTATGCGGGGACTTTATCTAATGTAGTCCATTGTCTCTACTAGCAAAGTATTGATGCAGAGTATCGATCTGCTTTGATCACTTATTTTTTAATGTAGAACTGATTTTGTCTTTTTAATCGAACTTTCGCTTTACAAGAAACCAATTTTCTGTTTTTTTACTAGTTAATTTTACTACGTAAGGTAGAAATGTTTAGTTGATGGTCTCCTTAGTCTTTTTTGCTTTAAACACTAAAAAGAGCTTCACCATCCTCTCCTGTTTAATTCAACATTAATTAGGGCTTTCTCTGCATCTATCTTTTCAAAAGTTCCGTTCTCAAATTAGGCACATTTAGTTATTTTATTTTATTTTTCGGGCTCCCTTTTCTTTTCTTTGTCTTTATTCCGTGTTTTCTGTAATTGGAACAAAGTCTTTTACGGATGTGACGTCCCAATTCGATTGCTAGATTCCTGATTCTTTTCAGGAAAACTTACTTCTTTAGTCACTTCTTTTTTAGTGTACTATTGATTTTGTCTCCCTGGTCAAACTTTCGCTTCATGAGATCACGATTATCTGTTTTCTAGTGGGTTAATGTTATGACATCAGGTAGAAATTTTCAATGAGGAAGGACTTTATAGTCTTGTCTCTTTCGAAGCATCAAGATGGGTTTCATCTTGTTTTCCAGTTTGATTAGGTATTATTTAGAGCTTCCTCGCAGTCTTTCTTTGTCCAAGTTCTGTTTTTAGTAGGTCGTCCTGTCTATAACGTTTGAAATTTGTAGCGATTCACCGCAATGGTTGAGACTTCATTATTTGTTTGATGAAGGATTATTTGACACATCGAGATATATTAATAGCTCATTCTATTTCATTCGGAGGTTGCCTTGCTTCTCTTTTCTCATATTTGTTTTATTTTATTTTTAATCTAAATGGAGCCATTCTTGAGGGTGTTTTCCAAATTCGTTGGATATATTTTTTATTATTTTTTGATGACAGTGCCCTACAAAAAATATAGGGAAAAGGCCGTTTAGTGGATTTTAGTGACATTCATTCATTTTGTCGTTTATATGATAGCAGAAGAAATTTCACAAAAGGGCTTGAACCAATTATGACTAGATTATTATGTGGGGTCCTTTTTTATGTACTTCATTTTCCTTCATGAGGAAGATTTGTTCTAAAGTATTGATCTGTAGCTTTAGGAACTTCTTCCTCAATGTAGGATTGATTGCGTCTTCCTGCTCGAACTTTTTCTGTATAAGAAAACAATTATCTGTTTCTTAGTGGGTTGATGTTATAACATTAAGTCTAATTTTTTAATAATGAAGGACTTCATAGTCTCCTCTCTCTTGAAACATCAAGGTGGGTTTCACTTTTCATTCCTCTTTGAATTAAACATTAATAAGAGCTTCCTCAGTCTTCCTTTTCCTGTGTTATGTTTTCAATGCAGGTAGGTCTTCCTAATTATAAAGTTTTTTTCATTCGCCCGAATTGTTGAGACACCATTATTAATTCAGTAATACATAAAGTGGCATATTCAGTTATATTGATGGGTCATTTGATTCAATTTCGAGGTTGCCTTGCTGTTATTTTCTAATTTTGTTTTGTTTTTTCCTTCATTGCGATCGAGACATTTAGCAGTTTGTTGTCTAAATTTGATTGCAAGATTTTCGGTATTTTTCTTCACAATAAATTTCACTGTCATTAATTTTTTTAGTAGTTCATAATACTAGAAGAAAGTTCCTATCAAAACTTGGATCCATTCCTTCATAACAAAGTATTGATGCTGAGTATTGATCTGTAGCTGTGGTCACTTTTTTATGTAGGATTGATTGCGTCATATCCTTTTCCGCCTCGAAACATTAAGATTTATTGTATTTTTGTTCTCTCCAATGGATTAGACTCTATTTTTTCAAATATAGTATTATGTGGCACATTGAGTTATATTGATAAGTCATTTTATTTTATTTGGAGATCTCGTCTTTTTCCTTATTTTTTATTTTGCGTTTTCTTTAATCAGAATGGAGAAATTTATAAGGATGTTGTCCAAACTCGATTGCTAGATTCTTTATTTTTTCATGAAAGGACCCTAAAAAATCTAAGGAAAAGGCCTCTTCGTGGATTTTATGACATTTATTTATTTTATGGTTTATGTTGCTAGAAGAAATTCACAAAAGCGTGACCAATTACGACTAGTTCTTTATGTGGGATCCTCTTTCAATTTAGTTTTTTTTTCTTCATAAAAAAGTATTGTTATTGAGTACTGATCACTTCCTGCCACTTCTTTCTTAGTGTACGATTGATTGTGTCTTACTGGTCGAACTTTCGCTTTATGAGAAACCCATTGTCTGTTACTTAGTAGATTAATGTTATTACATCAGATAGGAATTTTAAATAAGGAAAAGCCTCATAATCTGTTCTCTTTTGAAACTTTAGAATGAGTGTCAACTTCTTTTCCTGTTTAATTAAACATTAATTAGGGCATCTTCGGTGTCGTTCTCTATGGAACTTCCGTTCTTAAATTAGTTACGTCTTCCTGTCTATACATTTTTAGTTTTTTTTTGTTCGTAACAATGTTTGAGACTTCATTTTTTTATAGTATTATGTGGCAGATTGAGTTACATTGATAAGTCATTTCATTTTATTTGGTGGTGTCATTTTTTATTTTATTTTTTATGTTGTGTTTTCTTCAATGAGAATAGAGACTTTTATGAAAGCGTTGTCCAAATTTTATTGCTAGATTCTTCATTTTTTTCCCTTTTTTTTTAATGTAGTCCACTAACCTTCATGAAAAAGTATTGTTATTGAGTATTGACCTGTAGCTTCGGTCACTTCTTTCTTCATGTAAGATCGATTGTGTCCTCCTGGTCGAACTTTCGTCTCTTTAATTAAACATTTAATTAGAGCTTCCTCAGAGTCTTTCTTTCTCTAAGTTTGTTTTTAAATTGAGACTTATTCATTTAATAAACTGTTAAGTGGCAAATATTGCTGGGCCATTTAATTATATTTCTTTCAGAGGTAACATTCTTTTTCAAACCTTTGATTATATTTTGGTATTTACAATTTAAATTAATACATTAAATAACGTGTTGCCCAAATTTTATTTATAGATTATTTTTTCGGCAGAACTAGGAATTTAAGTTTTACCGAGAAAATATAGAAAATTTGATTCAGTGGCCAAAATTTTTGATAGGATTTTACTAAAATGAATATTATAAAGTATTTTGATATTTTGTTACTGTTAGTTTTTTCAATCCCTAAACAAATTATGAAAAAAAAAACTGTATTCTTGATGACGATGATAATTTAATTGATACTATTTTCAATTTTTTATATATTGAAAATCGGGTTTACGCATTCAAACGCGTGAATAAGTGTTTAATAGAAATTGTAAATACGTATATTTTTGAATCAAAGAGATAAAAAATTATGATTCACAATAAATATCCAACAACTGGATTATTATTGGAAACAGGGACCTGTAAAAGATTGTCGATAATTCTTAAATTGTGAGGGAAATTTTCTAAAATAATTATGGAATGATGTCATCTTGCAAAATTTTCAAAATCTTGAGAGTGAAAAAGTACCGAGCAATAATTATCAAATAAGAAATGTCCGGGAACTGAAAATTTTCGAAAGGCTGATACTAAATGCTGAAAAAGTTCATCAAGGGAATTTCAAAACTAGGATTTTAAGAATCCTGAAATTATCAAATTTTTGAAAATCGTAAACAATTGACAATTTTATGTGCAGAAAATATTCAATTGACGAATTTTCAAATTTCCAAATATGTTAAATTTGAGAAATTTTGAAATTCCTGAAGATTTTAAATTGCCTCAACTTGAAATTTCAAAATATAGTAAATGGCCAAATTTTCGAATTCCCAAATATCGCACCATTGCCGAATTTTTAAATTCCCAAAAATAGTAAATTGTCCAAAGTTGATATTTAGAAAAATATTGAATTGCCTAATTTTGAAATTCCCGCTAAAAAATATAATGAATTCCACAATATACTGTGATTTTTATTTTTTGACAAATTCATGTTTGGGTCAATTATTTTCCGGTATTTTTCCACATTTGGGACTTCAAAAATTCAGTAAAATTGTGTTATCCCGGAATTATTATAGTTCTGACTTTAAGCATGGAATTTTTGAGAATAATGATATTCTTAAGTTGGTTTGCGAAGTTTTTTCATAAGAAATGTAATTCTCAGTTATAAATACCTCGATTTAGAAAAAGGTATTCTGAAGTATAATTCTGACTTGCAACACTGCATTTTAAAAACAGATTATAATTTTGAGCAGGAACACATTTTCTGAAGCAACTACATGTACTTCTAAATTGGATCATAAAATTGAAAAAAATCATAATTTAAATCTTGAACAAGAAATTTTCCAAAAAAAGTTATAATTATGACTTGTAAAAGGAAATTTTCGATAAGAATTATAATTCTGGTTTGGAACAAGGAATATCGAAAGAAAAACTATCATTCTGACATGGAACAGGGAATGTTCCTAAAAAAAAAATTGAGTTAAAAATAGAACATTCAAAAAGTTATATCTTGTAACAGTTCCGTTGTTATATTTAAATATTGGATGATATAGATTTTAACCTTCGATTTATACTTAACTTAATTTCTGAAATTTGTATAGCATCACAGTGAATTTTAGATATATTATTTATCTTAAGTTGGATGAAAACGCTGCAAACAATTGGAAACTTCAATTATCCGAAGTCACATAATTTTTATCACGAGGCAGATAAAAATTATCTTTGGTCGGATAATTGTAGTTGTTGCAACGTTTTTATCCAACCTCAGATAAATAATATTCCTTGGATTTACTGTGATATCCTTTCTTTTTGAATAGGCCCTTGATTAATAAAAAGATCAATAAAGGCACGAACCCTTTTTTCATTTGAAAAATCTATTAAGAGCTTCCTACCCATTCCCTTATCCCTAAGGGACCATTGACATGTGGCCTAATGTGATTTCTGCTATTTTATTGAGTTGGTCTTTCTGACCATTTGTTTTTCATGGATCCTGAAGTAGAGCTTTATATCCCTGGGAAATAGCGGAAATGGGAATTAGAGTTTCCGGTTTCAATCGATATTTTTTTTCGGCGTCTCGTTTTTTTTTTGAGGGCTTTCAATTTCAGTTTTAATTTTTCCACCTTCATAATGGACCATTTGGTGGGGCATTAGGTATTTCTATTTTTCATAACATGATATGAAGCTTTTCTTTGCTGATGGACCATTATTGAGTTTTCAGACCTTTTTTTATAAAGCTTTATTTCGGACTTCCTGGTCTTTCAACGCTGACAAATTTCTTAATATTAATTCTTCCTTCTTATAATGGACTTCCAATGTGGATTTTTATCCGCGAAAGTTAATTTTGACTCTTTTTAAATGAACTGAATCAAGAGTAATGTTCTGGTATCTACCTTAATTTGTCATCTGTAGAAAAATGTCTCCCGTGAAAAAATAGCACTATTTCGAAAGCAAGAATCACGGAAAAATGACAGGAAATTTTTGTTAACTGTAAAAAACAGGCAACTGATCGGGAATTCTTTTATTGACCAACAATTTTTTAAGTTCTTATTTTAGAATACAATAAATGCTCTAAAATGTTGACAATGAGGATTGATTAAAATATTTATAATTTATTAGCCCGTATATTTTATAAATGAATAAATCGAATCCATTTGAGATCAATTAGGTTTGATATTCAAAGTCCCAGAATTAACAAAATACAAATTTCTTCTCTAAACTTTGATAGTTTTTGACCTAATTCAAGTAAAGATTTTCACAAAATTAATTCATTTACTAATGAAATTCTCGACAGTTATCAATATCACCGACAAATGAAAATTTCCGAATTATAACATTTTCGAATACTCATATTTATGAAATCATTTTAATATTAAATAAATCATAAAATAAATCAAAGAAAGAGTTTTGAATTGTCGACTAACTATTTCTTTGAACGTTTGCTTTTTTTTCATGTCAAAAATTTTTTTTCCATTGAAAATATAACCATTTTTTTAAATTGAAAATTCATGTATTTTCTTGAAAATTTATCTTTTCGGGCAGAAGATTATTCTTCAAGATTGAAAATTCATGTTTTTTTTTGAAAATTCAATTAGGGTAAGAGCACTAGTGGTTGGCACTGCGCCAGTTATTGGCACCCTCTCTCATTTTTGTTAAATTTCAAGAAAATGCAAACATTTATCGTATTTTGCTGGTATTATTTTTATTCTACCATTATTTGTGCGTGTACCGACATATATAATTCATACAAAATAATGTCAAATTTAGTTATAAAATAATGAATTCACTTCAGTTCTTAGGGTGCCAAGAATTTATCCGATTTTCTAAAGAAAATGTTTAGCTGACAACATTTTTTAATTTTGTTCAAACAACGTTGTGAACAAGTGAATCTGTTCCAATTTTTGTGAATATTTAAAAGAAATACTTGCAATATAATCAAAATAAGGAATGAACCTCGGCAATAATTTATTTATT
>CAKNXH010062916.1:239301-313195 GCA_932178445.1 Andricus quercusramuli | reverse complement strand
GCACAATTTGTTTTTATCAATGTTTTAATGCAATTACAGAAGTTTGAAGAGGTTATGTGAGTGTAGTGCCAATCACTGGTGACGAGGGGTGCCAATAACTGGGGTTAGCAGTGCCAAGCACTAAAATTTTGGGACTACATGCTTATTTTTAATAATTTTTCAAGTTTTTTTCATCTTTGAATAATAATTCAACATTCCAGTGTGTTCTGCATAAAATTTGGAGTGCCGGTATGATTATCACTATTTCAGAATTCAATATTTTATGTGTTTATTTATTTCCTAAAGTCTAAATTTCCTCTTAAGGTGCCAATAACTGGTGCTCTTACCCTATGTGGTTAAAAAGAATCTGCTTCGTAGAAAACTCAACAGCTTTGTGCGAGTTAACAATTCGTTTTTTTCAACTTTTTTTCCATTGACAATGTAACTTTTCCATTTTTTGTGGAGAATAGATCTTCATCAGTTCCATTTCAACTATTTTAAAGGAAATTCATCTTTAGGATTTGAAAATTAAACTACTTGGTTGAGAGTTGAAGTGTTTTGTCAAAAATTCAGTTTATTCGCAAAAAAAAAATCTTTTCGGTTGAAAACTTCATTATGTGATCGGAAATAATCTATTTTGTAGAAAATGCAACAGCTTTGTGAAAATCTAATTATTTTTGTTGAAAATCGAACTGTCTTCTTGAAAATTCGTCTTTTTTGGTAGAAAATTAATCTTCTTAGCTGAAGGTTAAACTAATTGTTCAGTGATTCAGTTTTTGATTAAGGGTGCAAAATTTTAGTTGAAAATTCATCTCCGGTTGAGAATTCATCTCTAGTTGGAAATTTAACTTTTATGTCGAAAAATCGGATTTTTTTTCTATTAAAAATGCAACTGTTCCAGTTTTGCTTAAAAATTTGTCTTGTTTAGTTGAAAAGTCAACTATATGACTGAAAAAGTTTCTTTTCTAATTAAAAGTTCAAGTATTTGGATGAAAACGCATGTATTTCATTAACAAATTTATCTTTTTTGGTAGAAAATTAATATTCTTGAATGAAAATCGTTTTTTCGGATTGAAAATTCAATTATGTGGTTAAAAATAATCTACTTTGTAGAAAATTCAATAATTTTTTGAAAATTTCATTCTTTTGTTTGAAAATTCAACTGCTTTGTTGAAAATTCGTAGTTTTGGGTTAAAAGTTCCACTGATTTGGTAGAAAATGAAACTATTTAGTTCACGATTAACTGGTTTTGTTGGAAATTCGTGTATTTTGTTGAATTTTTTTTTGTAGAAAAATCTTCTTAATTGAAGATTGGCCAACTTGATCAAAATTGCAATTAAAAATTTATGAAAATTCATTTCTTCGGTTAAAAACTCAGCCATTTTTTTGAAATCCTTTTTTTCCAAACGATTAATTTTTTGGTACAAAATTAATCTTTATGTTTGATCATTTATCTATTTGTTCGAAAGTCCATCTAGTCTATTGCAATTTTGTATAAAAGTAATCTTTTCTGGTGGCAAATTCGCTCGAGTCTAGTTTAGATGATCAAGGGAATGAGAAAAGACACTGTATTAGCTGCTGTTCATCATAAACTATTTTCTGAATGGCCGGGAAGAATCGTTGATGGGAATTTGTTTTCTGGATAAAATCGGCCACCCCATTGATGAATGATCCAATTTTGGTGAAATTATGAAATGTTTATTACTGTGGTCCAATTTTTCCTTAAATTTTGGTATAAAGTAGTGTTTTATGTATTAGGAACAATTTGCAATGAAAAATTGCGAAGAAAATCATTATTAGAGCCAAAATCTCGCATAACCCATTCCTTCACTTATGAGGTTTTCTGGGACCCCATAGAACAGAATTATGGGGGTGATATTCAAAATGTATCATTTTATTCGTTTTATATGGCTGATTGTAAAGAGAAATGATGAGTTTCAATTTGATTCAGCTAGTATTAAGGATTCTGAATAAAATTTACAAAAATTTATTTTTTTCTCATGGGCAATAAGTGTTAAACTTCATGGGGCTTGCGCCACCTCTGAATATTATTTTTTTCGAACAAAAAGAATGAATTCATTTTTGTGTGGATCCAAACAAATTTCCGGGTGTTATTCATAAAGAATCGAAAAAAAATTTTCCAATGCAGTTTTTCAGCACCCCAATGTTCAGTGGATACTGGGAGAGAATAATTATATCCCTTAATACAGTGTTACAAGAAATTCAGTGTTATCAAGCCTACAAAGCTAACTCCGTAAGAATTCAGACATTATTCGCCAGGATGTGATAGTGGCGATACATATAGATTTTAGTCAACTTCTAGGACCAGATACAGAGATCAAAGTATCACTCTGCTTTAATGAAACTCCAAACAGAGAATGTTCCGTATAGATTTTATCGTCCTAGATATTCCCTTCGAGGAAATGTTCCTTCATCTTTGGAGAAGCCGAAAGGCCATTAATCCCACAGAATGATAAACTGAAATTCAATATGCTCAGACCTAGTTTTTTTCCATTCATTCTTATTTATCTACCAACGTATTTGGAGCTTTTCCTCCAGGAAGTAGAAAGATTCAAAGAGACATAAATTTGGTGATACCAAAAGATAGAGCTTTTTATTCCTGTCAACTACATACTTTACAGCCTTCAAACTCTATATCTTTTCGTCCATGCATGTATCTGTCGAGACGACTAGAACCTTACTGATTAGGATCTCGTAGTATGGCCAATTTTGATAAACTACTCAAATTAGGCGTTATGCCCTCACAAAAAAGGGTTTCGTAGACTATTTACACATTAATTAGAGCGTCAAAATTTACCCAACTATACCTTTCTCCCATACTCCCTATCGTTTCGTCTACTTTCCCTCCTCTGCTATAAGTCGTTTCCGCTCACTTTAGTTATTTTCTTTACTATCCCTCCCCTTACTTCCTTCTCCAGGTATCCTCTCTTCTTTTAGTTCTCCCTCCTCTACTTCCATTTTACTTACTACCACTGCATCCCCTCTCCTCACTTCACCTATAACCACTCGCATTACTTCATCTACATCCCCTTGCCTCATTTCATCTACTTTCCCTACTTTCGCTACTTCTCCTACATCCCCTTCTTCCCACCCCTGACATCCTCCTCCTGAAAAAAATTATAACGACCGACGGACGCGCACCCGAACCGAAACCATAAGAGAGGTTGGGGAAGTGCGTAGAGGTGGAAATGAGTGATATAAGCATGAAGGTATTGATGCATGAAAAGGGGGGCAAAAGGGCAGTAGCATGGGGAAGGGAGTGTTGGGTAAGATGAAGAAGAAGAGAAGGAAGGAGGAAGAGGAATGGAGAAGGAAAGATTGTAAATAGGAGAGGAAGGAACCAATCATAAGCTGTGAATATTGTAAATAGTAGATAAATAGTAGGTATTAGCCGCGAAAACAGAGGTTGGCAAGCGAGGCAATGCGAGAAAGTAGGGACATGCATGCGAGGCGAAGCGAGGAAGGCAAGGCTAGAAGAGCGTGCGGTCTCAGAGATAAGGAATGGATGCATGTTAGTTTTTAAAGATTAGTTTGAAGAAAATTCTGTAAAAAATGGAAGTTTAAGAAAGTCAATTTTCTAAGGCCAGAAGGCTGCAAATGAACGTTTATCTAGAAAAGAACTTAAGTAGATTCGGAAATGGGAATTAAAAATGAATGACACAAGGAAAGAAAAGAATAGAATGGGACTTACGAGGATATGGATGATTTGAGATTAGAACAGGGATAAAAAAAGGATTGGAAGGATAGACGGGGGAGAACACTGGGATTCAAAAGGATAGGGGTGACCGTAGATTGAAAGAAAGATAGAAAATGATGGAAGGGATAGATGTAAATGAACGGCGGATATTTTTGATGAAAAAAACAGGAATTAAAAAAGATAGAATTGATTGCTATTTCAGAAGAAATGGAACAGGAATCACATAGATTCATAAATAGGAAGTGAAAATTAATGGCACAAGGATAGGAAACGATGGAGTTCGGTAAGGGAGAAATAGAGAAAGATGAAAATAGTACGATAGAAAATGATCCACTAGGATAGGGAAATAGAAATATGAAAAATAGGTAGGATAACAGTTTGACAAAAGGATGAGAAAGGATAAATGTGGGTAAACGAAGAACGCATTCAGATAGAAAATCCGGGGATTTCAGAGGATACATATGACTTTTCTTGCGAAAAAGATAAAACAGAATTCACACAGATTCGGAAATATAAATGGAAACAGAATGCAGGATTTTATACCGACACAAAGATAGAAGTGGACGAAAGTGGAAGAGAAAGGAATAGAGTTAGATAGAAATACTAATATTTAGAAGTATAGGGATAAATTATACAGCGAAGGAGATAAAAAATTATTCACGTGGATAACGGAGTAGAGATTAAAGAACAGACAGAATTTGAGATTGACGGAAGAGTAAGATTGGATAGACGCGGATGAAAGAAGGATACGTCTGAATAGATAAACGAGGAATTTACAAGGATAGAGCTGACTTCAATTGCAAAAAAGATAGTAAGAGATTTATTTAGCTAGAAAAATAGGTAAAAAAAAGATTGAGAGGATCTGTGACTGCCTAAACGAAAGAAAAAGATAGATGTTGATAAATGAGGGATATAATTGGATGGAAGCATTGAGACTCAAAATGATATATGTGATTAGAAGATGAAGAAGGATCGGAAGAATAGGTAGAGAATAGAAAACTATAGATGTGGATAATCAATGGATAGACTTGGATAGACACACTGAGATCCGAGAGGATAGGTGAGTTTGTAGATTGACAGAATGATCTTAGTGTTGAAGATAGAGAATGATTAAAATGGATAGGAAAGTAGGAATTAAACAAAAGGACAGAACTTGAGATTGACGGAATAGATCAACCAGGAATTCAAACGTGTAGAGCTGACTGTATTGCAAAAAAGATAGAAAGGGATTCATCCACCTAGAAAAATAGATATTAAAAATGATTGAGAGGATTTTAGGATTCCTAAAGGATGGAAAAAGATCATGAGGGGTAGAATTGGGTGGAAGCATTGGGATTCGAAAGGATAGATGTGAGTAGAAGATAGAAAAGGATCGAAGGAATATGTGGAGGATAGAAAATTATGAATACGGATAATTTATGGACAGACTTGGATAGAAAGACTGGGATTCAAAAGAATAACTGTGATTATAGATTTTAGGAAAGAATTTATTACTGAAGTTAGAAAATGATTTAAAGGGACAGAAAAGTAGGGATTGAACAAAAAGGCAGAATTGAAAATTGCCGAGAGGGTAAGAATCGATAGACGTGGTTAAAAGGAGGATCCATCTAAATAGATAAACTAGGGAATCAGGAGGATAGAGCAGACTTTACTTGAAAGGAAGATAGAAAGGGATCCATTTAGCTAAGAAAATGGGTAATAAGATATTAAGAGGATCTGAGACTGCCTAAAGAATACAAAAATATAGACGTTGATAAATGAGGGATATAATTGAATAAAAGCATTGGGATTCAAAAGGATAGATTTGATTAGTGGATAGGAAAGGATCAAAGGAATAGGTGGAGGATAGAAAATAATGAATGTGTATAATAACTGGATAGATTAGGACAGAAACACTGGGATTCGAAAGAATAGGTTGGATTATTTAAAATTGACAGAAGAATGAGAACGGATAGGCATGTATAAGAGGAGGATACATCTAAAAAACAGGGATTCAAAAAGATAGAACTGATTTTAATTGCAAAAAGGATAGGAAGGGATTAATTTGACTAGGCGAATATGTATCAAAAAAGATTGAGAGGATCATAGAATTCCTGAAGGATGGCAAAAGATAGACTTTGCTAAATGAGGGATATAATTGGGAGGAAGCATTGGGATTCAAAAGGATAGATGTGAGTAGAAAATAGAAAAGGATCGAAGAAATAGGTAGAGGATCAAAAATAATAAATGTGGATGAATATTGCATAGACTTGGATAGAAATACTCTATCCATTTACTTCCAGCAGGAATATTTGACTCATTCTTTTGAAATTCTTATCCTTTCAACAAAAATCGAAAAAGAGTGAATATTCTGAACATAATTTAAATTTCAGGAAATTTACACTGCCATGAAAAAAGTCGTATATTTCTAGGGTTTTAGCTGCCGTAGTAATTATTCGTTGGTTGGTTATAATTTGAAATCATTTCGCGCATATGGAAATTAACGCTCGCGCGAAATTATGTAAATTCTGGTCGACATAATGCGCCGAGCTGCACTTTTAATTGAACTTTAACTTCTCGCTTCGTCCTCGGGCGATTTTAACGTAATTTAATACGCCCGTGAGAGCATCGCTAATTTCATTTACGCTATTGCACAGAAGGAATGTAACATTCGACTTGATTGCCTCTTCGTTCTTACGATGCAATCTCGGCGAAATGTAAACGACCTCTGTTCAACAGAAATACACTTTTCGACATGGTTTTAATTATCTTCTTAAGATTTTCCGACTCGATTGAGTGAAAGTTTATAATTAGACTAATTAGAATGGTGCATTATTAATTGAGCCACCGGGTGCAATAACCAGCCCGACGCTCAAAAACGCGCAAAAGTATTTTCTGATCTTCTCAAAGAAAGAAAATGTTTAAAATCGAAAATAAATTTTTTGAAAATGTAGAATTCTAGAAAATAAGGAAATTAAACTTTTTCTTCTTACAATTTTCACTTGCTGAAAGTTTATTTTTCATAATAAAAACGATATATTGAAAAAATGTCTCATTTCCAACATTGCTTAGCAAATCAGTCACTGGAAATTGTTTGAATGTCGAAGTTACCTAGATACTTTTTACTGGCAAAACAAAGAAAACACAATTATTGCTTAGCCTCATTTTACAATTGAATATTATTAAACAGTAAGCGACTGTTAACTTTTTAATGATTTCGTAGGCATCGCTAGAGTATTTTGCATACGTCTGACAAATATAAACTGATTTCAATGATATTGACAGAGTTAGAACGATTTAAGCTTTAAAACTTAATCAAATCTATAATAAATTTAAATTTAAAATTTAGAATTGAAAATTTAAAGATTTTTCGGGTTTCAATCGTGTGCGAAACTATGAATGTTCTTAAATCTATTATAAATCAAATCTGGGAGAAAATTTCTTCCAATATTTCGTTTTTATTATTAAAAATACATGTTAAAGGAAAAAATTCTAAGAGGAAAAAGTTTTACCTCCTTATCATCTAGAATTCTACGTTTTCAAAAAATTGATTTTCCTGCTTGGAAAATTTGCTTTCTTTAAGACGATCACTCAAAAAGAGGTTTTTTTAACAAGCATGTATCAAGTAAACTAGTTGAATTTACACTCACATTCACTCAAGTCACTTGAAAAAGTTAAAAAATAAATTAAAAGGGGACTTTTCCAGGACCTTTCTTCTCAAAAGTCCTGGTGAAACGGAAAATATTGTTATCTATTTTTTTTACTTCAATTCTATTCTAGTAGGACTCTTTCGAAATATAAATCCCATCAGCACTTGTACAAAATTCAAAATGAAAATAAAAATCAACTTTCTTAGCACTTTTGCTTCAAGAATGATTCAGGACTTTTTAAATTGAGCGAAAACTAGGTATGACTTTTCCAGTACTTTTTTCTTGAAAAATTTTCTTCTCGAAATAGGCGTGTTTTTAAATTTCTTGGTACTTCAGTTCTATTTATAATTACTTTTTGGAACATGAATCCCTTTGATCACTTGCAAAAATTCGGAATAGAAATAGAATGGAACTTTTCATGTTCTTTTGTTCCGAAAACTAGTTAGGATTTGAAATATTTGGAAGAAAAATTCAGTGATAATTTTCCGATACTTTTGTCCGAGAAATTTCTCGATGAAATGGAACATGTTTTGAAGATTTTAGTCACGTAACTTTTTTTATATGCAAATTAAAAAAAAAATGATATAAATAAAAAAAGAAAATAGGGATCTATAATTTTCTTGAATGTTACGAATTGTAATGGGTGAGACTCAGAACAAATATTTACTTTTTAAACATAGACATGAGTAGACATTATGATGATCCGGCTCGAAGGACTCACGAAAATACAGAACATTCATTTGTATTGGAGAACGGATGTTAGATTTTTATAAATATGTCCAGCACGTTTTTCACTACATATTTGTAAAGCTTAATTTCTTCCAGACTTTCTAAGGTGGACCTAGATTATAGGAACTCTAAGTTTGAATTTTATCCCAGTTTCGCAAAAATAGAAAGCTTTGCAAATACACTTACTTTCAGGTTTTATCGACCTCCGAGTTTATAAGGTACAATGCTCGATCGCACGGATGGAAGTTTAATATGAAAACTCTAGTAGAAATTCTGCGTCAGAATCGTCCATAGGTAGAGGGAAATCGCAACGGCATACTATGTAAAATTCTAGAAGGAACAAAATAGGGTTAGTTATAATACCTTTGGGAATCGTACATCAAACCTGAAACCTTCAAGTTGCATAGTAAATAAATAAAAATACGAAATTATTGGAAATTGAGAAAAAGAGTCCAACTATCAAATTTGTGCAAGAAGTATTCGAATGTATCAATTCAACCTGAAAAAACCAAAATAAATGCATTAGTCGAAGTAGGCGCCGCGCACCTACAAAAAAAGATTTCGTAGCCTATTAGGACGTTAATTAAGTCGTTAGAGTCTCCCCCTCCCATATCTCGCCTCATCTCCTCCCATGTCCATCCACCACAATTCCTACCTTCCATCACTAAGTTCCCCACCCCTACGTACCCTTACTTCCTTACAACCCCTCATCATACCTCACATCCCCTCCCATCACGACCCTTACTTTCCCTATTTTGTCTTATTTTCACTACTTCTCATTCCCAAACTTTCCATCCTTCCCTTCATCTTACTTCCCTTATGTACCATCCAATGAATTCCCCTCACTTTTCATCATTCCCCGCTGCTCGCTTTCCTACTGCCCCTCCCTTAAGACTTCTCACTTCCTTCCACCGCTGCCCCTACTTCAATTCGTCTCAATTCCCCTATTTCTCCTCCGAAACATTGGTGGATTTTTTGTGAATGTTTTTTGATTGTAATAATAAAAAATCAAGATAAGGAAGGACAGAGCTGGAAAAAACAAGTGGGACAACAAAGCAGAGAGATATTATGGTGATAAAAAATAATGGTAAAATAGGAATAGGGTTAAAAAGAAGGAGCGGGATTTGGAGATTCTTTTGTTTTTCTTTCCTCTTTTTTTACTATGGTGCTCTACTTTAATATTCTACTATGCTCTACTTCCACTGATCATACTTCCGTCACTACCACTCCCCTCTCATTCGCTACATTCCACCTACTCACCCGCACTTCCCATCACGTTTTCGTCCCGTTACTTCCCATACGTATCGTCCTCTGCGCACTATGACATTCATACTACCAACTTCCTCACTTCTTCTCACTTTTTCACCCTCCCTAATGTATCACTTCGACTACTTCCCTACCATAAATTTCCCTCACTTCCTCTGTTACACTTTTCAAATTTTGGTGGATTTCTTGTAAGTCTCCTTCGATTGTGAATAAAAAAATGAGATAGAAAAGGGTGACGGACAAAAAAAGGATGAGAATCAAGAGTTTGACTTACTTTCCTTTCCTCTTATTTACTTTGCTTCTTGAAAATTCAAACCAAAATATTCATGGGTGCCCTGCGTGAAATCTTAAATGTTGCATGTAAAGAAGAATTTAAATTTTCATTAAAACTGAGTCTGATTTCTCAAGAATTAAACGATACCATTTGACCTAATTATTTGATTGAAGGATTGATTGAAAATCCTAAGATTGCCTGTACTCCCCTTAATTTACGTACTTGCCCTCCTCCGAATTTCCCACACTTCCTCCCATCTCCCTCCAAAACGTTGGCAGATTTTTCGTGAATGTTTTTCGTTTGTGATTTGAAAAAAAATATCTATACGAATGCGTGGGAGAAGAAAGTAAAGAAATTTGAAGGTTGCCTTCTGTTTTCTCCTTTTTTTTTTTTACTTAGCTTGTTTCAATGTAAATCATTTCAATGTTGGACGTCAAGGAAACATTTTTCCTAATTCTGAATGCATTTGCTTAAATTTTAATAAAATTAATATAAATTCATATCCTCCCAGTCGTTCCATTTATATAAATGAAATGAGAAATATCTATGAATACAATACAAAGCTTAAAAAATGAAACAAAATCAATTTGATAGGAATTGCTAGCACGGAGCCCTTTCCTAAAATTCAAGGAATATTGAATTCTCGATGTTCCTATGTTCAAATCTACTTCTCTGGAATAATGGAGCGACTCTGAGAGTCATTTTTCCTACTTCTCCTCCCCTACTATAATTTCCTTCCTCCTATACTCCTCCCCATACCTACTACCACTCACCTGGCTTTCATCTGCACTTCCCATACTTCCCCTCTCATCGATTCCATTACCACTACTCCCCTCATTTTCCATGCTTACATTCTCCTCAATTCCCAAACTTACCCCTTTCTCTCTTTACCTATTTTTTCTCACCTAAACTCCCCTCCCTTTCTATCCAAAACGTTGGTGGATTTGTTTTATATGTATTCTTATTGTTGTTAAAAAAATCAAATTGAATAAAAAAGATGGAGAAAAAGAAGAATTGAGATTTAGAGGTGGCCTTCCGCGGTCCCCTTTTTTCATTTTGGCTGTTTTGACTCAGATTAAAATATGTAACTAAGAGTGCGTGCTCCAAATTCAATCGCTGCATAATTTTTTTTAAATTTTCAAGAATTTCGTGGTTTAATCTAAATGTGAGAAGTTAAACAAGAATTGTCATTTATTGTAAATTTAATTTATTAAGTTTTAATAGAAGCAATATACATTTTTAATTTTTTAAGTCGTTTCCTTTCTGTACGAGTAAATTAAATAAAAGGTATCGAGAAATGTTCTCCAACACTTAAAAAATAAAATACGGTTAATTTTATGAGAGTGGTACAGAGTGGCGCAGAGCCCCTATTTAAACTAAAGTTTTCCTTCTATTTGAACGAAACTATTTGACCTCATTATTTAATGAAAGGATTTAATGAAAATCCAAGGGCCAATAAATTTACAATCTTCCCGTGTCCGTAACTCTGAGAGCCGTTTTTCCTATTTCTCCTCAATCCGATAATTCCCTTTCTCGCATTTCTCCACCCTCACCAAACTACCCGACTCCTTACTTCCCCCTCCACTTCCCATACTTCTGTATGCTCTACTTTAACTCTCCTCACTTCCCCCACTACCACTTCCCCCACTACCACTTTCCTCACTTTTCGCACATTACTTTTATTGTTCGCACATAATTCCTTAAAACCTCTTCCCTTACTTTCCCGTCACCGCACTTCCTTTACTTTCCTTCCACTCACTTTTCATACTTCTCCTATCACTCATTTACTAAGCTTACTACACCTCCCCCACTTACCCTGCTTCTTCTCCGATACGTTGGTAGAATTTTTGTAAATGGTTTTTGCTTGCGATTTAAGAAGCAAATAAATAAAGAAGCACGTCGGAGGGAGATGAGGAGGAGGGGTTTCAGGTTGCTATACTTTTCTATAGGTACTTAAAAAAAAATTTATTGTATTCTTGTTTTTTTTTAATTTCCAAGACTTTCTTAGTAAAATTTTAATATTAGACGTTAAAATTTTCCTAATTTCATTTATTCTGAATTTAATTTCTTGAGTTATAATAAAAACGACAAAAATTTCTATTCATTCAGTCGCTCTATACAAATGAAATATAACAATATCAAAAATGTATTTACATGCACACTTTGGAATCTAAGATCATCTCAATTTAATGAAAGTGGTTCGCACAAAGCCCCAACTTGTATAAGTGTTTGAATTTTATCTTAACGAGACAATTTGACGTAATTAATTTTTGACAGGATTCAATGAAAATGCAAGAACTTATACATTTCAAATGTTTCTACGTCCGTAATTAATTCTCTGGAATAATAAAACGACTCTGAGGGCCGTTTTTGCTACTTGTTCTCCCCTTTCATAATTCTTCTCTTCTTACTTTACCTCTCTTCCTACACAGTCATAACATTCATTTCTTCCTTCACTTCCTCGTCCTCCGCATTCCGCATACTTCTCTAGTCTCTACTTCCTCTTTCCTGTGTTTCTCTAACTCCTTTTCTCTCGCTTGTTCCACTTGTCCGCCGCTACTCACCCCTGATTTCTTATTACTCCTCTCCTCACTTCATCGCACCTTTCCGGCCTCACTTCCTCACTTCCCTTCACTTCCATATTACCCAACACCTCACATCACTACTTCTAGTCCCATTTACTCCCTTCACTTCCTTCCCCTCACTTTCCCTACTCTGCGAATCATTTTTTCTTTCTCTCCTTTCCTTTCATAATTCTCCCGATCTCAGTTCACCCATCTTTCCGTACTATGAGACCCCCACTTCCTTCTTCTCTTACTTACCCTCCGTGTACATCTCCTTCCTCTACTTCCTCTCTTCTGAGTTTCTCTATTGCCCACTCCTCTCACTTTTCATACTTTTCCTACAATACTCAACCTAAATTTTCTACTACCCCTTTCCTTACTTCATTACACTTGCCGCCCTCACGTTCCCACTTACCCTTACTTCCATACTACCCCTTCCCTCACAGGCTTACTTCTCCTCCCTTTGATTCCCTTCACTTTTACTACTTTCCCTTTGAAACGCTGATGGGGCTTTTGAAACAAAAACTTTTATCGTAATTTTTGAAAAATCAAAGAGGGATAGAGATTTAGAGGGTACCTTCCTTTTTTCTATCTCTTTTCACTTTGTTTTTTTCTTGTTATGCAATTTAGAATACTTGAGTGCTTGTTTTTCAAGACTTAGTGCATTCGTGTTTCTTTTTTAGTTTCTTATAATTCTCAATAGTTCCCTTTAGATAAAAGAAAAATATAATATATCCAAACTTCAAAGAATAGAATATCTGAATATGATGGAAGTGGTTTGCTCTAGGTCCGTATTTGAATTAACGTTAGCATTATATTTGAATGAAACAATTTCACCTAATTATTTGTTGGAAGGATTTATTGGAAATTGAAGGACTAATAATCCTTATGTTTCCGCATCGGTAAGAAACTATAACCATTTTTCTGTCTCCCTTTACCTTTCATAATTTCCCTCCTTTTACTTCATCTCCCTTCCTGTACAATCTGACCCCTCACTTCTTCATTCACTTCCCCATCCTCCGCATTTCGCATACTTCTCCATCCTCTCCTTCTGATTTTTTCTACTTACACTCCTCTCACTTTTCCTACTTTCCATAAACTACTCACTCTTCATTTCCTACTACCCCTTCCCTCACTTTCTCACTTACGCTCACTTCCATAATACTCCTCCCCTAGCGTTTCTACTTCTCAACCAATTAACGTCACTCACTTCCTTACCATCACTTTCCCTACTCTGAGAACCGTTTTATTCTTCTTTTCGTCTTTCATAATTTCCCTCCTCGCAGTTCACCTATCCTCCCGTACTATGAGACCCCTCACTCACTTACCTCGTCACACTTCCCGCTCTCACTTCAGCACTTACCCTCAATTTCATATTACCCCTCCCCTCACTTGCTTACTTCTTCTTTATTTTATTCCCCTTACTTTTCGTACTCTACTAGTTTTTTCTTGCTCTTTTCTGCTTTCGTAATTTCTCTCCCCTGACTTTCCTTCTTCTTCACCCATTAACTCCACTCACTTCCTTACCCTTACTCTTTCTACTCTGAGAACCGGTCTTCCTCTCTTCCATCCTCTTTTATTATTTCCCTTCGTCTCAGTTCACTTATCTTACCGTAATACGGGACCCCTTACTTCCTTCTTTATTTGACTACACTGCGCATTCTCCTCCATTCACTACTTCCTCTCTTCTGAGTTTCTCTACTGCTACTACTCTCACGTTTACTACTTGCCCGACCATACTTACCTTCAATTTCCTACTACCCCTTCCCTCACTTCCTTACTTTTCCTTCCTTTAATTCCCCTCACTTGTCCTACTTCCCCTCTGAAACAATGGTGAGATTCTTGAAATAAAAATTCTTATTGTGGTTTTTGAGAACAATCAAAGAAGGATAGGTTCCTGAAAAAATATTCCATCTTTTTTTACTTTTTTTTTTATTTTTTAATTGAAATATTTAGGTACGTGTTCTCCAATTTGTTCAGTGCATTAGTGTTTCTTTTCATGCTCCCAATAATTCCTAATAGTTTGCTTTAGATAAAAGAAAAATATGATATATCCTGAAATGTAAATCCAAAATTTAAAAACTAAAATAAGCTGAATTTGATGAAAGTGGTATTTGAATTAACGTTTGCATTTTATTTGAACGAGACAATTTGACCTAATTAATTGATGAAAGGATTTAATGAAAATTCAAGGACTAATAAATTCCTGATGTTCCCGCATTCGTCACTAATTCTCTGGAATAATAAAACGACTCTGAGAGCCATTTTGCTACCGTACGCATTATTGCGTTCGGTTGCAGCGTACGGATTCAATCAAAACGAAATTACGATGTATGTTATCTCTATTTCGAAAGTGCGTTCCTGCATTGTGTGGAGTACTGATTGCATTCGTCCGAAAATCGAAACCATTATCGTTTCGATTATACGATTCTATAATCGAGATTGCAGCACTTTACGAAGAATTCATTTTGGCATGATTTTTCCAATCAATCATTATTTACTTTTAACTTTATGATTTAATATATAAAACAGGACAGTAAAACATGAATTCTAGATAAAATATTTGAACTTGTATTTATTCCGAAATAATAAAAATAATAATAACAAATCTCTATTGAAAAAACAAAAATGCGCGCTGGATTTTTATCCAATTTGCATGCTCCCTCCCTCTCAAATTCTAGCGAATCCGAACAAATGAAAAACGCACATCTTTTCAATTGAAAAAATTGACATTTCGTGGATTCGTCCATCCTATAGAGGGGAGGAATTTTTTAGGTATACAGTTAGCTCTAAAATTAATTTATTCGTAAGCTAAATAACAAAAAAATGTTAAGTTTAAATTGTTTATTCAAATTTAGTTCTTTGCATGTTATAGTGAAAATTTGTTCACTAATATAATTCAAAGTTGATGCAAGGATACGAAAGATTCCTTGGTGCAAGACAAATCGATGGATCTACAATATTAATGCATTTTATTAAAGAATCGGGAGTTTATGTTAATTTATATATTTTTAAAATGGAAGTTTGTAGTAAAAATTTTCTCATTCCCATAATTTAAAGTTGACGCATGAATAGAAAAGACTTTTTGATAATGAATTTTGAAATAGAGTAATTCTGACAATTTTTGTGAAGAAATTATATATCTCGGAAAGGGTTAGGGTGCAACATAACTTTTCCCTTCCCTTTTCCAGCTCAAAAAATTATTGTTTCGAATGCAAAATTTGATTTTTCTGATTTGTCTTTGTGCTTGACACTTTTTTGCATCATTTTGTAATATTGTATTTTTTATAAATTTTTATTTTTAAATTGAGCAAAATGAAGACTCTGGTTTGTCTATTTTTGAAAAAAATAACTAATGCTTCCTCTATGAGCAAGCAAATACATTTGCTAACGGATAGCAAAATACTCTTGAAATGAGCAACATATAATTATAAATACAAACAAAGTGGAAACACTCGAGATCGAATCCACAACTAGTTTCCCCATATTTTACCTTTATGTGAAAATTTCTTGTTTTTTCTCTTCCAGCGGTTTTCGCAATGAACGCACCCGATCGATGATAAAAAGTAGTGAATGCTGGGAAATGAATCGGAAACGATGGCCTGTCGAAACGGGAAGCAAGAATTCACGACATAATGTCACAGGAAATGGAAGTACGCCTTTCAAGATGATGTACGCCATCCTTCTCGTCGTTTTCCTTCACGGTGAGTACACGACTTCAAAGACACCTTACAAACATTCTCTCAAGATCTACATTCCATTTCCAGTTTTCCTTCTGCATAGAAAGTGGAATTTGTTTTCCTGCCATGTTACATTAGGTGTCTTAGAGATTAAAAAATTTCTTTTATACAGCGCAGGACATTATTCGCGCGTATTACGTGCCTGTTTTCAGGAACTTAAGAAGCTCTTTATAGGTCAGTAATGGAAGCAGTACAATAATGGCCTCAATATTGTACTGTACAATAATGGGGCTATTATTGTACTTCCCCCACCACCATCCACTATGAATGATTGTTCACGTATCATTGGAGCATTGAAGCAATACTTATCGTACATGATAAACCTACAGATAAAAGGAGAGGTACAGAGTATGTTCGAGGGTTGGTTGAGAGGGTGGGGGGAGGGGGGGGGGGGTAAAATTTCTTGAAAATTTTGGAAGTTTTAACAAAATTTTTTTAATTTTTGGAAATTATAGAATTTTTTACAATTCTTAAAAATTATAGAATTTTTTACAATTTTTGAAAATTTATGAAATTTTCAAAATTTTCGATATTTTTGAAAATTTTTGTGATCAAAATTTTCACATTTTTCAAAAATTTTGAAATTGTTTAAAACTTTTCAGGCAAGCAAATATCAGCCAGCTTAGTGAACATCTTGTTGATTTGCGTGTGTACGCGGCGTATAATGACCGACTTAAGTTTCTTGGCGCACAATGTACTATTAAATGGATCACAGTTTCTTCAAAAATTAATATTAACAATGTGCTCTAAAGATCTACATTGAACATTTTTTGTATTCACATTAATTGCAATGAGAAAACAATAGCATATTATGCACCAAGTGGGAGAAGTAGGACAGACGGTATTTCTTATAAAAAAATGTATTGTCTCTACTCATGTAGAGACAATACATGTAGAAATTCATCGTACAATTATCAGTTATAAAAATATTTAAAAATTTTGAATTTGACAAATTTTCCAACGTTGTTAAAATTTGCAATCATTCAATGGAATTTTTCAAAAGAGGGACCCCAAAATAAGCCGAAAATCCTCCCCTTTTTTGCGCCCAACGTTGTTTTTCAAGAAAAGAACATAAATTGACGCAATGAAGCTCAAAATAATCGTCAATGCATCTTGTTACCTGGTTTGTCATTAGTTTGCCCTTTCAACCCTTCTTAACACTGAAAAACTACCCCTACGAGGGGGTTGAAAATACGTCATAAACAATAACGTGTATACAATATTTTTTTATTATTTTTTTTGTTGATCCATAAAATAAATTAGTGTACGTGTATAATAACTACGTTAATCCTACTTACTTAGCACCATTTCAAACCTTAAAAACCAAAAAACAACCCCTATCAAGGGGTGGAAATTACCTCATGACCAAGAACCCAATTAGGGGTCATTTTTCAATTTTCCAGCGTTAAAAAGGAGTAAAAGGGTAATCTAATGCCAAACTCGGTTACAGCATGCATTGACGATTATTTTGAGCCTTGCTGCGTCAATTTAGGTTCTTTCCTTCAAAAACTACGTTGGGCGCAAAAAAAGAGGCGGATTTTGGGGTCCCTCTTTTGTAGTTTTTGAAATTTGTATTAATTTTTATGTTCAATCTATAAAAAAAATCTGTGAATTTTGTATATTATATTTTTATCATGATTCATAGCAAATTTATCGATCATTAAAATTTTTCAAAATTATTTAGTCCAATCTGTCAAACAATGTACGCATTTTGGAAATTTGATTTTCATTATAATTCGTGTTATTAAATTCATGGTTTAATAAATCAGCAAAATTTCCCAAAACTTTCAACATTTTCGAAATTTTCAAAATTTTCAAAATGGTGTACATTTTGGGATTTTGGAAATTGTTGGTAATTTTTGGTACATCGTGGTCATATATAGTAATTTATCGCTTCTAGTTTGTCAATCTATTAAACAATCTGTCATTTTGGAATTTTTTTAATCGTAATATATTGTAACAAATTCATGATTGAAAAATATTAAAAAATGTTGTTATTCTTGAAATTTTTGAAATTTCTGGTCATTTTTGATCAATTATGGTAACTTATCGGTAATTGATAGTAATTTACGAAGATTTTTTAAATATAAAGTAAGTGGTCCAATCTATTGAACAATCTATTATGCATTTTTTAAATTTATTTTTATTTTTAATACGAATGCAGAGAATTTTGTACAGTTACGGAAGTTTTGTAAAATCATAATAAATTGATCAATTATCAATAAATTGTGAAATTCTTTGAATTCGGAAAATGGTTTGAATTGAAATTTTTTGAATTATTTGTAAATTATGGTAGTTATTGATAATTAATTGTAACTTATCCCTTCGAGTTGGTCCAATTTCTCAAACAATCTGCAAATTTGTTGACATTTTTGTAAGTTTTGAAAGACTTGGAATGTACTTGAAAAAATTTATTTTGAAAATTGTTGTTGATTTTTGGTGTATGAAAATTTCAATTCCATTATTTTTATTTTGTATTGTACAAATTATTGAACAAATTATTACCAGAATAAAATTCGTATTTTATTGAGTTTTTCGGATACATAGTTTATATATAAAATTTATTTTGGTAAAAAATAGCCTTAATTATCCTAATAATTTTTATCATCTTCATATTTCAAATGAAAAGTTAATTCGATAAATTAATTTTATCAAATCATCAATTACTTTCATACTTGTATGTTTATTCATTAATATTATATGTTAAGAAATAATTTCCAAGTTACAAAACATTGTAATGATATAGTAAAATATTACCTTAAATTTATTTGAAAAAATTTAAGGATTTAAAAATAATGGGATTATCGATTGATGGGAGCCCGGCTGCTAGTACTGAACCAGATAACCAACAAAATAAACATTTTTCAGGATATCGAAAAAACATTTTGAGAAAAAAAGCTTGAATAAAAAAAGACATCCAGGTTCAAGAAAATTAATTTGGAAGTTGTCAATCTGAAAAGGATATTAACCTAAAATTGAGCTGGCCTCGCATGCGGATTTCGGCAAAAAATTCAAATTTAAGTTAAAAGAAAAAAGAAAAGCTCGCAAGATTTTAAGTATCTTAATACGAATAGATAAAATTTGTTGTAGAAAAATTAGCCCTCTTCGAATAAATCTACAGAGATTTTATTTTTTTTGGTTTTTTCAAGAATAGTCTTTGGATAGTGATTAAGAATCGAATTTTTATTTATTTACAATTGATCCGAAAAAAATTTACAAATATTTTTTCTTATGAAATGACCATAATCTCCGAAAATATAATTTCTGAATGGTTATAAAAATCACACAACGTTAAAATATTTACTTAATTCAAATTGAAAGTATACTTCGAAAAGGTTTTAAAATGGTTTTATTAAAAAGGAGGAGATGAAATTAACTTTTAATATTAAATAGCGATTAAATGAACATGATATTGCTAAATTTTTTTGATGAAATTATAATTTTCGAAATCTGAAAATGGCAGGCCTCGGTTTTTCTTTTCTTTCATTATCAATTTTTTTATACTGTTGCCTGTCTCGAAGGTGAATCTAGTGATATATTGCAAAAATTTTAATTAAGATAGGAGCCCAGCTTGTTCAGACTAGTAAATTAAAGTTGTGATATTTTGAAATGAAAAATTAGAACGTTTATAACATCTTCTTCGGTTTTTTTTTTCTAGTACTGACACAATTCATATCAATTCATCATCATCAATTCATCATATTTAAAAAAATTCATATAGTCTGGGACTTCTCTAATCAAAAAATAAAAGTTAAATCCGTATCGATACATTGGAGATCAATACTATCAAAAAAAAATTACTAGCTGAATTTTCAATCTGCAAAATTTAACACTCGACAAAAAAGTTCTTTTTAACTAAGAGGGATGAATTTTAAATCAAGAGCCTTTTTTACCATAAGAGATGAATGTCCGAACAAAACAGTTGAATTTTCCAGCAAAAACTATTACTTTGGCAAAACAGTTAAATTTTAAAAAATGAACTTTTAATAAAATAATCAAATTTTGTAACCAAATAGCTGAATTTTCAATCCACAAAGATGAATTTTTGACCATAAATTTTCAACTGAAAAATGAATTGATATCTAGTTGAATTCAATTGGAAAAAAAAGAAGTAATAATAACTTCTTAAATCCTCCGCCAAAATTATGAATCTTTAAAAAATGAGATTAATTCTCTATCCAAATAGATGAATTTTCTAGAAAATGATTGAATTTTCAACTTGTAAAAGAAAAATTGTCAGCCAAAAATGGAATAGCTACATTTTCATAGCTATTTTCAACCAAACAGTTGAATTTTTAAGCCAAAAATCCTAATTTTCTACAAAACAGTTGAATTTTCACAGGAAAATATTTATACTGAAAAAAAAAGTAAATTTAAAATCCAATAGTGGAATTTTAAAATAAAATTATGAATGTTTAACGAAAAAAATGTATTTTCTACAAAATAGTTAAACGTCAAACCAAGTATTTGTTATTTCGCAACAATCAATTTTTAATTAAACATATAATATTTAATATTTCGACAAAAAAATTTTTACTTTTAAATGAAAAATAGCTGAAATCAAACAGGAAAAGTTAAATCTTCAACAAAATTGGTCAATCCTCACAAAAAATGGAATAAATTAATTTAATTTCTTAATTCAATAATCAATCAATGAGAAAAGAATAATGTTAAACCAAGCAGTTGTATTTTCAACCAAAAAGAATGCATTTTTAAATCAAGAAGATTAATTTTCTACCAACAAGGAAGAATTGCTAGTTCAACTTTTAAAAGAGTAGTTGATTGTTTGCCAGAAAATAAAGTTTCAATTAAACATGTGATAGTTGTTATTTCAACAAAGAAGTATTTTAATTTTAAATCAAAAAAAAGTTAAATTCAACCAAAAAAGATGAGTTTTCAACAAAAAATATGAATTTTCAACGGAAAAGTTAATTTTCAACCAAAATTTTTTCAATTGTTTACAATATTCTTGAATTTTGAAGCCAAAACTACGATTTTTCTACAAAAAAAGTGAATTTTCAATCCCAAGATATGAACTTTCAACAAAGAAGTTAATTTTCGCTTAAATAATAGTTGAACTCCCAAATAATATGATGAATCTCCAGCCCAAGAAAATGTAGTTTTCGCCAGGTAGATAGACTTTGTACTAAGTAGATGATTTTTTACAAAAAAATTAATAAATTTTCAATGAAACGCGTAATAGTTAATATTTCAGCAAAACTCATTCCTGAATTTTAACTTAAAAATGATTGAATCCAACCAAAATGAATGAAGTTTCAACCAAGAATTTAAATTTTCTACCAAAAAAGACGAATTTTCAACAAAATACATGCATTATCAATCTTTTTTTTTTATTTGTAAGGATTTCGATCTAATAATTATTTTACCTTTCACTTGATAAATCTATTTTTTGATCGTAGAATTATTTTCAATAATTGTACAATTATTGTTTTTCTGCAAATAATCGACTTGCTCATTTAGTCATTTCAAATAGGCGCGCCAGCGGTCACCAGTCCGGTCGTCGACACGACGCATGCGTAGCGCGAAAAGATACAGAAAAGAAACTATAACTCACGCAGTTTTCTTTACTTGCACATATTTTTCTGGTGGAAGAAGATGAATATAAAAGAGTGATATGAATTTATTCATCCGAACATTCTCGTAGAGTTTGTTACCAAATATTCAGCTCTGCCGGCCATGCCCAGATGTATTCGTGAGAGGAGAAGAATAATAGAAAAAAAAAGGTCAGATGACTGTTGACTCGATGTTGAATATGGTTACGCAAAAGTGGAAAGAGTTGCCCGAAGTGGTTATGTGTGGCGTGCGGCAGAGGGTGTGTAGGTGGTGGAGAAAGGCGTAGAGTGGTTAAAGTGGGAGGGGGTGGGGGTGGAATGAGTTAGAGGGTGGGAGGTAGTAGTACCGGAAAACAACGATTCTAGCGGCGAATAGCAATGCAGAGTGCAGACCGGCTGACGTCACCGATGTAAATGTAACCACATTTTAAAGAGCCTTTCCGCATGGTAAGACGGTACTTTGTCGGTCCCTCTAGCGGCAGGTGCACAATTACTGCGGGCGCCACGGATGTACTTTTCATGCTAATAAACTCAAGTAACAAATGTCCTTCGTGCTGCGGCATCTTGAAGTTTGATTTAAGGAGTCAACTATTTCATTGAAAATAAGTCTGTTTTATGCAATCCAGTAGCGGCGTAGCATAGGTTGGCACCCGGGGCGGTTGCGGTGTGGCACTTTGGTTTTGGCCCCCCGTTATTGCCCCTTATTGGCACCCCTTGGTGCTTGGCACAAGGGCTGGCACCCGGGGCGGATCGCCCCCACCGCCCTCCCCTTACGTCGCCACTGATGCAATCAACTATCTTTAATTATTAATTGAATTTTCATTCGAGAAGATTCCACCAAAAAATGAGAATTTTCAACAATCTACATACATTTTCGACAAAATAATGAAATACCTGAACTGGAAAAATTATCTTTAGACCAAAATGGAATATAAATAAATAGTTCAATTCTTAACCAACATAGATTAATTTTCTACCAAACAGTTGCATTTTTACCACGAAATTCAATTTTCCACAGGAAAACGAACTTTAAACAAAATGCATTAATTTTTTAAAAAATAATTGAATTTCAACCACAAAAATTAATTTTCCACTAGAAACGAAATTTGAGCAAAATGCATTAATTTTTTTAACAAATACTTGAATTTTGAACCAAGAAGAATAATTTTATGCCAAAAAGACGAATTTTTAAAAGTGCATCTGCTTTGGTAGAAATTTCATCATTCTTGATAATTTAAAGTTAAAGTTAAGAAGTTATACTTTACGGTTGAAAATTCAACTGTCTTGTTGAAATTTAGCCTTCTTGGGTTGCGAAATCAAGTATCTTTGTAGAAAATTGTCTGTTTGTTTAGAACGCATATTTCAATATTGAATAATCGAGCAGATGAACTATTGTAGTAGAAATTTCATCTTCCTTGGATAAAAATTCAACTATTTGGTTGAAGATTCAATAAGTTTGTTAAAAAGTCATCCTTTTTGGTTGAAAATTCAACAATTTTGTTGAAAATTCGACTCTTAGGGCTAAAAAATGTAGCATCTTCGTCGAAAATCGACTTCTTGTTTAAAACTCATAGTTCACTGTTCAATAGGAAAACTAAAATCTTTTTTGGATGAGAATTCAAATTTTTTCAAAATTTGATTTAAAAATTAATCAATTTTAGTAGAAATTTCATCTTTTTTGAATAAAAATTCAACTATTTGGTTGAAGATTCAATATGTTTGTTTGAAAAGTCATCCTTTCTGATTTAAAATGAACTGCTTTCTTGAAAATTCGTCTTTTGGGGTTGAAAATCATGAATCTTCGTATAAAATTGACTTCTTTCGAAAACCCATCTTTGAATTTTGAAAAGTCGAATTGAAATATTTTTTAATGTGAATTCAATCTTCTTTAAATTTCACTTTTTTATTCAAAAATCAGTAGAAATGTCATCTTTCTTTGTTGAAAATGCAACTTTTTCGTTGAAGATTCATTATTTTCAGTTAAAGATTCATCTCTTTGGTTGAAAGTCGAACTATTTTGTTGAAAATTGATCTTTTTTAACTGAAAATTCAACTGCGTGGGTACAAACTGAATTACTCTCTTGAATATTTTTTTCAAAGAAGGTCTTCTCCTTGCTTAAAAATTGACCTACTTTTGCTGGAAATTAATTTTTTTTCTAAATCTATATCTTATGATTATTGAATTTGTCAAAGAGGAGATCTAATTTACTTAAGGTTCTATCGACCTTATGGAACACATTCTCATCCAGAGCTTCGCGCTCGATATTTGATTTGAAAATTCATCGGTTTTAGTAGCAATTCCATCTTTCTTGGATAAAAATGCAACTTTTTGGTTGAAGATTCAATATGTTTGTTGAAAAGTCATATTTTCTGGTTTGAAATTCAACAGTCTTGTTGGAAATTCATCTTTTTGGGTTGACAAATCTAATATCTTCGTAGAAACTTGACTTCTTTTTGAAACTCATATTTAAATGTTGACAAGTTGAATTGAAATATTCTTTGGATGAAAATTCAATTATTTTCAAATTTGTCTTTTTTATTTAGAAATTCATCTGTTTGTGTAGAAACTTCATATTTCTTTGTTAAAAATGCAACGGTCCGTTTGAAAATCAATCTTGTTTGCTTGAGGATTTAACTATTTTATTTTTAAAATTTGGTTGAACGACTTTGTTGAGATATTACTTTTTCGTTGGAGATTCATTATTCTCAGTTGAAAATTCATCTCTTTGGTTAAAAGTTGAACTATTTTTTTGAAAATTGATCTTTTTTAACTGACAATTCAACTGCGCGGGTACAAGCTGAACTTCTTTCTTGATTTTTTTTTTCAAAGAAGGTTTATCTCTTTGGTTGAAAATTAACCTACTTTTGCTGGAAATCAATTCTTTTCCTGAAAATCTATATCTCAGGATTATTAAATTTGTTAAAGATAAAATCTAATTTACTTAAGGTTCTATCGACCTTAAAAAACCATTCTTATCCAGACATTCGCGCTCGATATTTGATTTGAAGATATGAAAATATTATAATATAATATCTATTAATTTTTTCCGTAGTTTGTGTCGTTTGTCCAAAAATATAATTAATTTTTTCTTAAATTAGTTTTTTACAAATAAAACAAAAATTACGCCCCTATCAAAAAGTGATTAATGGCAAATTTGTAGATATTTTTTTAGCTTACAATTGTTGTCAATTCATCTTTTTTTGTATCTTGTATAGTTTGATCGAAAAATGGAATTTAAAATTTTTGATCATTCTTTGTGCGATTAAAATTTGAATTATCGATTTTTAAAGAAAATTAAAGAAAGCCTTATGGCAATATTTTATGGTGTTCAGGAATGCACATTTTTCTTATTCAGATTTTTTTTCATATCGTGCGTTGTTCAGGCTGAAATGTTCATTTTCGTTTGTTTTTTGGAATTCTGTAAATGCTATAACTCCAGTTATTTTTCTCCCATCAAAAAAGGTCATCGGAATATTTTGTTCGCCTTTTTGCGTACTTCTAATATACGCCCATAGAATTTTCAAATATTGAATAAAAGTGTTCTCAACAATTTTCAAACTGTGCTCACTTTTTGAATTTTCATCCAAAATGGCTGGCCAACCGCTAATCCAATAGGTTAGTCCTTTTGAATGTTATCGTGCAAACAAACTAAAAATCTACAGACATACATACAGACAGACATTTTGTAAAAACCTGTCTTTTAGGTCTCAAAACGTGGACATTTGATAAAAACGGACGGGGTCAAATTTTAAACAAATCTAATACCTTCTCATTATAGGATGAGAATGTAATATATGACAATCAAGAATCTCTTGTTTATGAGTAAACACTGTAAATCCTTGTCCAAGATTCAATTCGTTAAAAAAATTGAATGTGAAAAAGAAGATTGACAGTTGGTTCATAAAAAAGGTGAGCGGGAGGAATAGAGAAATCAAGCGTGATGGTGTAGATTGTATATTTTGACGGACAGGTGTCATGTCAAGCTTTCAGTACCTCTGTGTTACATACAAATATATAGTGTACGCTATAAAATGTAGGCAGTTTGAGGGATCGACGCGACAATAAAGCTTGCTGAAATTCACCCTAGGCGATGCCAGGGTACCTCAAAACTCCATTAGGAAATTGAAAATAGCAGATATTCCCTCTGTGGGTCGAATATCGCGAGACTGGAAACCCTGGAAACAGTCGATATCCGTCAAGCGCAACATTGAGAATCCTAGTTTTGCATAATGTTCCCTCTCTGTTGAAAAGCAATAGTGTAATACATTTTTCATGCGAATCATATGCGGGTGAAAAGAAATAAGATGGAATTATTCGACTTTTAAAGTAATAGAAAAAAAAGTATTTGCGAAGATCATAAACCATTTTTAGCTATTGATATATATTTAAATAATAGTAAAAATAATTATTTCCGAGATAAGGGTTTTTACTTCTTGATTATAATTCGATAGCTCCTTGTTAAAATAACTTTTCTGGTTATTAACTGGCCCTTCCATCCATCTCCTAATTTCCCCTACTTTTCACCCCTCATTTCCCATCACTTCTACTTTCCCACCCTTCATTTTCCCACATTTCCCCTACTTTCTTACATCTCATTATAAGTAAGATTCACTTTCAGCGAATTGTCTTTTTATTCGGGAATATGCACCACAAAAATATTTAACAAATTTCATATATTTGCTTCGTTTATCTTGGGAACAGATGAATCTTCACGCTAATAATGATGAGGTCGATTGTCAAGCTCAGCTCCCAAGATTTGTCCATCAGGCCTTGAGATGACATGAAATCTTATACCACCCATACAAACCTCTTCAATTTTAAGAATATGTTGATTTGGTTCACGTCGGTATACATTGGCAGGCATGAGGCTAATTCCTTCCACTTGTCCTGTAGCAGGATCTTCCTTTACCTTAAAGTTTTTGCCCGAGTAAGTGATGAACCATGTCGATTCGTTAGGTTCTGCAGTGCATTTACGAGCTTGAAAAAAAAACATTGTTTAATTTGAAAAGAGGAAAGATCAATCTCAGAGTTAAACGCTGAACAATTTTAAATTGTAGAAATGAAAATGAAACAATTTGGGTCCAGATCATGCCAACTCTTGACAAGTCATATTGCGGCACGTTAAATTTGTGGCAAGTAACATTGCTGGAAGTCACATTGTAGCAAATCCTATTTGCGGCAAGTCACACTTGTGGAACGTCATATTTGCGGCAAATCAGATTTGTGGCAGATCAAATTAGCGGCAAGTTACTTTTTGGCTAGTCACATTACGGTATCTCTCATTCGAAGAGGAAAGTCGTATAGCGGGAAGTCACATTGGCAGCAAGTTACCTTGCAGCAGGTCACATTCTAGCATCTCTCATTTTGAAAACATGTAGAATCCACTTGTTTCAATGAGACTTACCGTAAATGTTACTCGCCACAATGTGACTTGCCGCAGGGTGACTTAACACGAATTTGACTTAAAACGAATGTGACTTAACACGAATGTAACTTGCCGCAATATGACTTGCCGTATATGTGACTTGCCGCCATGGGACTTCCCGTAAGGTTACTTACCATAAACGTCACTTGCCGCAAGGTGACTCACCGCATATGTGACTTGCCATAAGTATGCTTTGCCGCAATATGACTTGCCGCAAGGTGACTTACCACACATGTGACTTGCGGGAAGTATGCTTTGCCGCAAGGTGACTTGCCACACATGTGACTTGCGGTAAAAATGCCTTGCCGCAAGGTGACTTACCACACATGTGACTTGCGGTAAGTATGCCTTGCCGCAATGTGACTTGCCGCAATGACACCCGCAGTAAGGTGACTTGCCACAAATATAACTTGCCGCAATGTAACTTGCCACAATGTGACTTGCCGGCGGTTGAAATGACAACCCTTTATGGTGCCAAAAATCATAACTCGGAAAAATAGGTTTGTCCATGATTTTAAGAATCAAAATAATATTGCTGATGATTACATTACAAATAAAAAACATTTTAATGATAAAATTGGTAAACTTTCAAAAGAAATTATTTTAACAGTGTTTTTTGCAATTGAATTTTTTCTTACCACCGCCTTTACCAGTTTTCTAAATAAATAATTTTATTTGAAGATAGTTCGCTTATTTTCACAATTTTGTACAGTAAAGTTACAGGACATGTTTTGCCGGAAAAGATAAGCAATGATTTATTAAAAGTCAACCATTTTTGAAAAATTAGCAAGAAGCCACGAGGAAACCATTCATATGAAAAATATTGTTCAAATAGTTAATTTCCGCAAATCTTAAATTTTGTGCATAAAAATTTTTTTTTCTTCTATCAGACATGACTGATAATATAATTTCAATTTTTGAAATTATAGCAAACTTTTTTTCCAGAAATCTGATCTTTGTGTAAAATAAAACTAGAAAAATTGGAACATTTCAAGTGCAGAATAATTTGAAAGCGAATAATGTATTATTGGTGAGAACAAATAATGAATGTGACATTCGCTAACTTTAATGAGCAACGTTAAACAATTTGGAAAGTTAAAAATATTTTTTAAATTTGTATTAATTTCAAAACGTGAAAAAATTAGCATCAATTAAGGAAAATATCCATGCAAATTCAAACAATTTAATTTTTCAAAAAGAAATATTCCTTACTCAAGAAAAGGAAATTAAATGAAGAAACCTGATTTTCTTATGTTTCCTAAATCAAGAAAAATTGTCTTGGACCAAGAAAATGTTTTGTCTTCCGTATTCGTAAGCATATTTTCTTGATTAATCATGATATATTTCTATAATAAATGCTATTTATTTCAAAAAACGAATAATAAAATATTTTGCTCGATGAAAATTCGTTTCACTGTTTCCCAATAATTAAGAAAATATTTTTGAAAAATTTTAACCAGAATTTAAAGAAATGCTTTCAACATTCAGAAAAGTGTTTGCATTAAGAAAAATATTTTATCATTGAATTTCTAATAAATAAATAATATTCATTAAGTCCATTTCATTCCGTATCTTTCAGAAGCCTTAATGGAAATGTCTGTTTATAACATAGGAAATTGAAAAAATAGAGCCACATAAACTTTCAATATTATAGTAAGCACACAGGGGTGATCACTTACCTGGATTTTTATTTTCTAATATTAAAAACAACTGATATTCTATTCCATCTTATTTTGGAAAACCAGTGATGATGATCTCAATCAGTGAAATTTATGTTTATCTTTAGAGAAAATTAAGAAGCTTATAAATATTATTCATTGTATTTATTTTGATAATATTTAATCATGATATTTCATTTTATTCTTCATTCTACATGATTATGTAATTCGAGAACAATAAATGCGTGCTTCGCGCACGTGCATTTACTAATAGTTTTAAAGAATCTATGAGTATTCATAATCACTAAATTAATGCTTTCATGAAATATCTAGAGCATCAAATTTCAAATAAAAAAGTAAAAAATGCATGTACATTCTGTATTAATCACACAGGCCGACAAAATTTGAACCCAAAGGTGGGACTATGTGACCCCGAAGGATATTTGTGTCCTGAAAATGAATCCGTTGTCTAAATTTTTTCTATACGTCAGGTTTCTGAGATCTCCTATCTTAAAAGTGCAAAAATTGCTATTTCTATCCATATTTGAGGCAATATAACATGATCAGCAATTTTTTTACCCCGAAAACTGCTAACGTCATCATTTAGTACACCTTTTTATTTTCCGTTTTACTTTTTCGATCAACCCATACCGATTTATTTTCCGAGATATCGCACTTTAACCATTTCAGTTCCGCAATCAAAAACTAGAAAATAAGGCGAAGAGAAACTGAAATGGTTCATGTGCGATATCCCGGGAAAAAATCGGTTTGGGATGATCGAAAATGGAAACGAAATATAAAAAGGAGTACTGAACGATGGCGTTAGTAGTTTAAAAAAAAAATTGCTGATCGTGTTATATTGCCTCTAATACGGCTAAAAATAGCAATTTTCGCACTTTCAGGATAAGATATCTCAAAAACCTGACGTATAGGAAAAATTTGGATAACGGATACAGTTTTAGGAACCAAAATCCTTCGGGTTCACATAGTTCGGTCTTTGGGTACAAAAAAGATACAATTTTGGTAGGCCAGTGTTCTCCCATACTAGGATTGCTAGGTCCAACCTCAACTCGGAAGGGTGACGGACAACTTTGCACGTGCCCAACTGTGCACGTCGATGGCCGGACGGACAACTGTGCACGTCCATCTGTGCACGTCGAAGACCACAGGAGCCCATCTGTGCACGTCAAAATTTCGACGTGTACAGTTTTCATTTGGACAACTGCGCACGTGCACAGATGGTACTTGGACAACTGTGCATCTGCACAGATGGCACTTGCCCAACTGTGCACATGCACAGATGTCACTTTCCCGACTGTGCACGTGCAAAGATGTCCCTTCCCCAACTGTGCACGTGCAAAGATGTCCCTTTCCCAACTGTGCACGTGCGTAGAAGTCACTTGCTCAACTGTGCACGTTTATGTCCTTACGTAAGGGTTGTACTTAAGTAATTCAGAGAGTTCAAGGAATTCAGAGAATTCAAAGAATTCAGAAAATTCGAAGAATTCACAGAATTCGAAGAATTGAAGGGATTCGGAGAAAACATGGGATTCAGCAAATTGGAGGCATTCAGCGAATTGAAGGAATTCAACAAACTTAAGTAATTCAGAGAATTCAACGAATCCAGGGAATGCAGAAAATGCAGGGAATTCAGAGGATTTAAGTAATTCAGAGTTCGAAAAATTCAGAGAATTTCTTGCATTAAGAGAATTCAAGGGATTCAGAGAATTCAAGGGATTCGGAGAATTCAAGGTATTCAGCAAATTGAAGGCATTTAGCGAATCCAAGAAATTCAACAAAACTCAAGGAATTCAGAGAATTGGAAGAATTCGAGAAATTCTGAGAATTCAAGGGATTCAAAGAATTCAAAGGATTCAAGGAATTTAAAAAATTCAAGACATTTGGAGAATTCAAGGGATTCAGAGAAAGCAAGGCATCCAGCAAATTGAAGGCATTAAGCTAATTCAAAGAATTCAGTGAACTCAAGGAATTTAGAGAATTCGATGAATTCAACGGATTAATAGAATTAAGAGAATTCAGGTTATTCAGATAATTCAGGGAATTGCGAGAATTCAAGGAATTCAGAGAATTCTAGACATTTAGCAAATTTGAAGGCATTCCGCGAATTCTAGAAATTCAGCGAATTCAAGGAATTCAGCGAATTCAAGGAATTCAACGAATTCAACAAATTCAAGGAATTCAGAGAATTAATCAAATTTAACGAATTCAACAAATTTAACGAATTCAAGGAATTCAGAGGAAGCAAGGCATTTAGCAAATTGGAGGCATTCATCGAATTGAAGGAACTCAACGAACTCAAGGAATTCAGAGAATTCAGAGAATTCAACAAATTCACGGAATTCAGAGAATTAAACAAATTTAACGAATTCAAGGAATTCACAGAATTCTTTAAATTCAACGAATGTAAGGAATCCAGAGAATTCAAGGAATGCAGAGAATTCAAGGGAATCAGAGAAAGCAAGGCATTTAGCAAATTGGAGGCATTCAGGTCGAACAAAAAGAGATTTTCATGTATCATTAATAATTTGAAAAGAATAATTTCCTAAAAATAATATTTGAAATATTTTTAAACCAACATTAAGAAAGTTAATACGCTCCATTCCACCAGGATTGAATAACTTCAACTGTTAAAGATTTATTATACATAGATGCAAAGGATCACCTTCGTATAAACCCTTACGTAAGGACATAAACGTGCACAGTTGGGCAAGTGACATCTGTGCACAAGCACAGTTGGGCAAATGACATCTGTGCACGTGCACAGTTTGACAAGGAACATCTGTGCACGTGCACAGTTGGGCAAGTGACATCTGTGCACGTTAAAGTTCACATGAGTCCATCTGTGCACGTCTTAATTTCGACATGTACAGTTGTCCAAGTACCATCTGTGCATGTCGAAATTTAGACGTGCACAGTTGGTAGTTGGACAACTGTGCACGTGCACAGATGGCACGTGCACAGTTGGCACGTGCACAGTTGTCCCTCTGACCAACGACGTGCACAGTTGTCCGTCTGGCCATCGACGTGCACAGTTGGGCACGTGCAAAGTTGCTACGTGCAAAGTTGACCCCATCCCAACTCGGAAAATTCTTCAATTAGGTTGTGCATATAATAAAAACCATATTAATTTACCATTCGGTCTTGGTGCTCGTACTCCCAAAATTGTTCCATCATTTCTGACGTATTCCACAAATCTTAGACCCTCACGAACAACAGAACGAGTTATAAAATTGTGGAATCTATAATATGATCCATGTGGAACGTAATTGCCTCTCCCAAGACTCGCACGCTTCACTACTGTTCCAGTAGGATCCAGCCACACCGCAACGCTAATCCTACCATTGGGCCCATAAGGGACATACCTGTTTGGTTCGTCAGGATCATTTGAGCTGGATGAGTGAGAAAATAAGCGAGAATGTTCGAAAAGTGGATATCGTTCAATATTTGGGTGAGGATATGTGTCTCTCTGATTTACCACGGCATCTAATTCTGTAAAAAGAAAATAAAGAATGTTTTAGGTGGTTTACAGCGCCATGTCTCACAGTGGTCTAAATCAGGAATTTTTGTTTTGTTTATACCCTTGAGCCAAATCCTTTACGAGGTGAGCCTAACTCGTTCGATGCTGATCAATCGAGAAATCAGGAGTTGCTTCTTCAAATAACATGCCCAATTTGACACATCGCAATTACCCCAAATGGAGACCATTTTAGAGTCATCGTACGTTACGGTTCATACATAAACACTCAAACTGACTAATAAGTCAACAGCAAGATCCACACGCTTTACCTCAATCACATCCAATAACAGGGAGAGGTCGCAAGATGTGTGTCGCTGATTAGATTGGGGCTTTACAGGGTGAAAGTACATCAAAATCTATTAGTTTCGTTTCTTTTTTTCAATCCAATCGGTCTCAGTTTTCGATATTTTGAGGTTTGAGTAATCGCGCTACAGCGCTGGACTTGCCTTCAAGAAAAAAAAAACTGATAGATTTTCATGCACTTTCATGATCTTGTTTTCGTAAGACTCTTTACGTCATTGGGCTTTAGCGTCTCATTCACAAATTTCCACCATTATTTCCTCCGTTTACCTGAAGTCAAACGCTCTTTAACCATTCTCTCAAAATCACCAAATCATCTTAACCAATCTCTTTTACTCTTGTCAGACAATGTTTCCTCTACACCACATCCTTTAAAAAGATGTTCATGACTGACTGGAAGTACATAATTATATATTGCAATTTTAGCTCTACTTGACACATTTTTACTTTCAGTAACGGCTCATACTCTGGCGATGAACTTTCTATATGGCTGCGAAGTTAGCACAACAACCATAAAATATCCAACTTTTGCTTATTAGGATCTTCTTGTCATCGTTTCGTTATTTTGGAAACCAAATTTTGTTGTTTGGACGGAAAAACTCGCAAAGATACTGAGTTTTCAAAATTGGAGTGCCAACTTCACGCTGCACAACAAATTTTAATTTTATTAAAAAATTCTTTTATAAAATGTTTGAACCTTAGTAACCTTCTTTGGCCAGCCATATCCTTAAATATAACATGACGAGTTAGACATCCTGACAAGAACATTTTTCCAAAAGGAAATTATTAGTAGCCACGAATGATTCCAGTCCCTTTTCATTGCTATGAAGCGGGGCTGAAGTTCTACTTTTCAGGAGCAAAAAGTGACTTTGTACGCAAATGATAAAATATTATACGTCTGCGAGCACGCATTTTGTGATAATCGACCCCCTCACTGCAAAAACTGTAGCACCGAAAATGTTCCACAATATTGAAAAATTTTCGATCATTATCATTTTCTTAAATTTTAAAAATTACGAAAATTTCCAAGCTTCTCAAAATTTATACACTCATCAAAATTTGTAATACGTCATCACCTTTCTGCCCTAAGAATGAATTTTCAGCTTCTTGAGCTAATGCGCATGTGTCCAACTGGACTGTTACAAACCATCCAGTCTACTACTCTAATGTACTCTAATTTTAATGTTTAGAAAATTTGCAAAATTTGGAAAACATTAGAAATTTTGAAAGTTTGAGAAATTTTGATAATTTAACAAATGTAGAATATTTTAGAAGTGTTAGAACATTTTATGAATGTGAAAACTTTCAGAAATTTTGATAATTGAACATGTTTTGAAACATTTTCAAGAATTTGAAACTTTTTTGAAATTTTTCAAAATGTCATAGATATCATAAATTCTGCAAATTTGAGACGTTCTTATAATTTTAGAAGTTGTAATAATGTTAGAAAGTTCGAACAGTTTAGCAATATTCATAATTTTAGAAATTTTAATCAATTTTAAAATTTTGCAAATTTTAGACCTTCTATACATTTTGAAAATTGTAGAAAATTCAGAAATTATGTTAATCTAATGGAATTGGAAAATTTGAAATGTTTTCCTAACTTTATAAATTTTTACAATTTTAGAAATTTGAATAATTTTAGAAATTCAAACACTTTTGAATATTTTGAACATTTAAGAAATTTCAATGATTTTATAAGTTTGGAACATTTTAGAGATTTTATCAATTTTGATCAAGACATTTTTTTGAAAATTTTAGAAATAAGGATAATTTTATAAATTTGAATAATTTCAGAAATTCTGATCATTTCAAAAATTCAGAAATACCAGAAATTTTATTTGCAAAAATTTTGTATATTTTAGAAATTTTAAAAATTTCAGAAAATTTGGAAAATTTTAGAAAATTTAAACATTTGGTAAAATTCAGAAATTTTTATAACTCTTATGATTTGGGAAATTTTGAAAATTTTAGAAATATTGAAAATATATGGAAATTTAGATAGTCCAAAAATTTTATTCATCATGAGGATATGGCTGACCAAAGAAGGTCATTACTACTTGAGAAGGCGCCGCTCGCGAGTATGGGGCTAATGACTTTTTCATTTGATAACTCACACAATTTCAATGACCAAACAAAGTTTTTTCGTCCAACAGACAAATTTTGCTTTCCAAATATGGCTAAGCGATGATAAAACGATTCCATTAACCAAAAGTTGGATATTTTATGGTTGTTGTGCTAACTACATGGACATCCTTCCTATTCTTGTTTATACGCCTGGAAATTTCTCCATCTATGTTTCCGCATTTAGCAAAAAAGCTCATAAGCAACATTTCTTTTTTCATACCTCCTTTCAAACACAATTTTTTTAAGTTAATCTTTAGATCCATATTCTCCATCCTGATAGTGAGGAGTGGTTCTAAGTCGGCACAGTGAGAATTTTAGTCAAAAACAAAGGGTGAGCAGGGTTTAATGGTTCTTTAATGTCTTTGGTCAGGTACCAAGATCCTTGGTCTACGATTCCATATCGTTTGCAGCAGTGTGGAGTGATCTTGACAGTCGCAATGCAGAGCAAAGTGAAGAAGTCGACTTTCGCTTTTTCTCAAAATAGCCATCTTCTTATCCTAGTATCAGAGGTACAAATTACTATTTCGTCACTTTCAAAGGGAGTTTCTAACATATTAGACTGTTATACGCACGCGCCAACTTTTATATTTATTTTCGTCATTTACCCAATTTCCGTATAACTATTTATTTGTTGAAAGTTTTTGACCACTTGGATTCTTGCTTATGTAGATTTTGCAAGATAAACTACGAATTGTACTTGTCATGATTCCTTTAATATTTGCTCCTGATTTTTCATTCAATTTTATCCGTAGCTACCGTGAAAGTTTTATATCCTTTCCATAAATGTACATTATTGCAATTCATAAAATGTATTGATATTAAAAACAGACGTAGTTTCCTTGTCTTGTTTTTATAATTGAAGAAAAGTACGCATCCTATCAAAAAACAATTTTGTTAATATGCGTCTTATTGCGACTTGTGTCGTTGTTGCATAAATTTAATTTCTTTATGTTAAATGTTATTTTTTACTTCTTGAACCATAAATATGCATCCTAGCGTGGAGTGGTTCCAAGAAAATTCGTAAATGTGATTTAGGTAGAAATTTTGGTTAAATAAAATGTTATTGTAGCGTGTATCGTTTTTCCAAAAAGGTAATTCTTTTGTTACAAATGTATTTTCATTAGAAAATTTCATGAAAAATTTGTAGATCTTTTTTGGTTAGACAACTTTTGTCTATTCATCTTTTTTCGTACCTTGCGTCGATTTACCATTTTTTTTATTGTTAATGTTATTTTTCACGATTGAAACAAAAATTAAGCATCCTCTTAAAACATAACTCATAAGAATTTGTAGCCCTATTCCGAGTGAACAACTTTTGTAAATTAATTTTTTCCGTGGTTTGTGCCGTTTGTTCAAATATTTAATTTATTTTATTTTTAAATTAGTCCTTTAGAAATGAAACAAAGACTACGCGCTCCACCAATAAGTAGCCACCTTTTGTTACCACGAGGGGTCAATTGACCCATACATGGGTCGGGTGTCAAATAATGATTTCAAATAGTTCCTATACCGTCAAAAGTTGATGATAGAAGTATGCAATATTTATATTACATCGTTACTATAAGTGGAAAAGAGCAGTGAGTCCTGAAAAAGTACAACAAAGAAGTGGAAATATTTATATTACATCGTTACTATAAGTGGAAAAGAGCAGTGAGTCCTGAAAAAGTACAACAAAGAAGTGGAAATGCTCGCCTACCCCAGCGTAGTGCTACCGACTTCGCATGCTTTTATTCTAACTTTTCAGATGTACCTTTTTATGCAAAATCTGCGAATCGACTAAAGAAGAGCTTAGTTCACTGTAATTACTATCGAGCAATAGGGTTCAGTGGGTTAGAGTGAGAAAAAAAAATTGTTCATAATGTTTTAAACAAATTAATGAAGAAAAGCCATTTTTTGTGATTCGCAATGATTAGTTGTTTGAAATTCACAGTTTTCATGTCGAATATGAGAGAAATGTATGCCTAATTATGATTATTCAAAAATATCTGATGTTAGGCAGCATTATTTAAACAATCTTCATAAACAAATACACAGTTTTCGTATGTCACAATGAATAGGCTACATTTTTTTGCAGAATGACTTCTTGATGTCATTTTTTCAAATTAACAACAGCTGGTAATTACTTATACAATATTTGTAAACAAATTCACATTTTCAACATTATTTCACGAAAAGGACCAATTTTTTTGCGAAACCTAAAATGTTTTGTGATGAAATACCAGCAAAAAGAATGCTGGGGTCAATTGACCCATGCCGGTAGGAGACTATAAAAACTCGATTTTTTTTAAGTGCGCATCCAAAATTTGCGAAAAAATTGTCAAATATTCCTATTCATAAATAATCAAAAGTCACAAAACGCCATCTCTCTGCAAGCAACCGCTGCGGAGATTTACCACTTCAAAAATCGAAATGGGTCAATTGACCCAGCCTGGTACTTGTAGTGTTAAAGTGCACAACTTTTGTCTCCTTATACTTTTTTGTGACTTGTATAGATTGACCGCAAAATGGAATTGTTGATTTTCCACTATTTTGCTGAGCGATACAAATTTGATTTTTCGATTTTTCGGAAACATTTTGAAAAGTTCATAACAATATTGTCAGGTGTTCAAAAATAAAATTTTTTCTCTTATTGTCTTTTTTTCATATCGTACATTTAAGGACCCTTAAAAAGTACACCAAAGCGCATTCCAATAAGTAAATTATTTTGAAAGTTATCCTGCTATCAAAATAAAAATCTGCAGACTAACGGACATACATACAGACGGACTAAAAGACTAACAGACTAACAGACAGACAGACAAACAGACGGAAATTTTGTGAAAACCTGCTTTTTGGGGTCAGGGGGTCTCAAAACGTGAACATTTGAAAAAAAACGGAGGGAGGGGCAAATCTTACGCAAATTTAATACCTTCTCGTTATAGAATGAGAATGTAATAATTGATCAATCAGTTCACAGAATAAGAAGCACAAAACTATAAAATTCATTAAAACATTCAAATAATTTTCACTTTATATTTCTTAAAATTTGAGTACTAAGAGAGTTAATCACACACAAAAATACATAAATTGTACTCTATCATATTGCACTGCGTGGCGCCACGAACTGAGACTATTTTGTCATTTGCCTAGTAGAATGTATTACATACAATATTATCATCCGGAATATAACGCGCATATCATTATAAAGTACAATATCTTTTACTGGATTTTAGAACTGTAGTATATGAATTACTGAAATAAATTTTGCGCTGTGTGTTTAGATAGTCAGTGATAACAACTGAAGATATAATATCTTTAATAACATAAACTCACATTGAAAGTAATAGAAAAAGTACATAAATCAAAATAATTATCTGTCATCGATAAAACAAGAAATATACTTATTTACTTCTGTTGATTTTGATTATAATATAGAGGTCACCCTATGCGTTACAAAACGGCTACTAACACGAATTTTCTCACCATGAATACTAGAACGGAAGTTACGAGTTTTCATATGAAGGATAGTCTTCTATGAAGCAGTTGTTATACTCCATAGCTTTACCTCCATATAACTTTCGAAAAAGTCACTCATATAGTCTTTTACTTTGTCGGTACACCATACCATTATTCACCTTCGATATTCTTAATTCCGACAAACTCTGTACTGCTAGTGCCTTTCGTCATCCTTCAAAACAATTTACAAAATAATTTCCTATTTCCTTCAAAAACATTTTGAATTTTCTTGTCTTCTTCAGCTTTCATTTCACCTTTGCTTTCCTTAACTAGTACTTTTACTATTCTGTTCTCATCCCTATAGTCCTTTTTTCTCTAATACTCTCCTCATAGCTAAGAACTATAATATTCAAATCTCTTGAAAGCTCTTGCTTGTTCTCGTTAACAGCTACGTGGATTTTATCATTCCACCAAGTATCCCCGGACATTCTTCCTATAATCGCAGTACCACACACTTGATATTCACTGATGACCATGCAATCCTGTTTTATTGTCCATGTGCTCTCCACACTTGTATCGCTTGTTTGCTTCTGCCAGTTTTTCCTATCCAAGTTCTCGTTCTTGTCATTACGAACTTTTATTTGCACTTCAAGTTTTTGCAAATACCCTACCTTTCTCCTCCACCCTTGACCTCTGATCATTTTTGAAATTAGGTTCAACATTCCGTTACCCATTCATAACCTCTCATAACCCTTTTAAATCTCACTAGCTTTTCATACATCCAAGTAGAATGATTCTTCCCCAATGATCACAAGTACCTAGAATATAATTTAACGGGGCCCGGGAAGCATCTTTTACTTCTCTCCTCTCATCATCAACAGAAGCGTAGCATGCTCTCTCAATCATTATCAGACTGTCTCCTTGGCTACCATGTGATTCATCATCTACTCAATCTATCTATTCGATTTTATTTATTATCTCGTCATTTTCTATCTCTTTTGTATCAGACCCCTTTTTCTTTATTCCAGATGAACATAAAATGTCAAGCTTCTCGCGCGCAATGTATCATGTAATTTTTCTTCCTCAAGTCCATTTACAGCTCTAGCATTCCAAACACCCACTCTCCATTCAGCGCCTGAAGCTTTTCCGAAGGCACGCCTATTGTCAGCCAAAGTGTAATTTAATTTGGGACGACAATATTGTTTGTATTATTCATTATTAAGAATATACACCTCAGGACCAACTTGATGCGAGAAGTGCATTCCGTGAGTTACAATATGATCCCGGCTAGATACGATATCAAATAACTGAAAAGAATCAATAGTGCGCAAAAATTGACTCCAGACCACGACTCGAACCCAGGTTGCTGGTATTTCCGCAATATCACGCTGTGAATTCCGCTGAGGAGCCTAGTAGTGGCCGGGACACATTCGACTTGTAATCCCTTCGAATTTTCCCCACTATCATTTCTTAGCTTTCCATACGTACTCGGTAGGTAGGGATGACACAACATTATCGAATGTAATTTCTCATTGAATGCCGCAATGTTAGAAAGCCTGCTTCTCAGATGCGAGTTGTGGTCAAGTGAGACCAATTTTGACGGATAATCCCTACCTCTTATCTGAGTACTGTGTCGAACTCCAACCACAAGCTAACACAAAGCCCAAAATTGAAATCTGAACTCTAGTATCTTCTTGGGATGACAAGCATCACACCTTTGACCCTCTTCTCGCATAGCCTGAGGCCTCAGAGGGGTGGTACTGCAAGTTCATTCTCCTCCTCCGTGGAATTGTTCAGTTAGGCACCACTCATAGAAGGATCCCGGCTAAACACGTGTAACTCTGCGTCTCCTCAAAATGACCTAATCCAAATACTAGATACTAGAACCGAAAAGAGTCGACAGGACGCAAGAATTGTCACCGGACCATGATTCGAAACCAGGCCGCTGTGCTGGTGCTTCTACACCAACAGGCTCTCCAATCCATTATGAAGCTTGGTAATGAGCAGTACTCAATCGACTCGTAGATGTTAGAATTTTTCCCATTATCGGCTCCTTGCTTTCCTTACGACACCGGCAGGTCGGGCTTATATAACATGATGGGATTCAACTTCCCTTTACAGCCCGTAATGCTAGGGAGTATAAAATCATGTCCAGAATATGTAGCTTATTCGTCATAAGCTTATAACTTCAGTAATATAAGAAAATATTTGTAATCTTCACCTGGATTTCAGGTTAAATATTACCTGCAGCAGAAGTTTCCCCAGGAGGGTAATCTTTACCCCAACATCTAAGATATTCTTCTGAGATTACCCATATTCGTTTCTAATACATTAGAAAGTACTTTCTACTGATAATTAGATAATCCAAACAATTGTATAAACAATTGATTGTTTACTGAAATTTTCTCTAAAAATTATAGGTAGAAATCGCGTTTTTTTCTGAATTTTTAAACTTTTTATTCAGAAATTTCTTTGGGAAATAATAATTTAAAGTTAAGAAAAATAATGAAGAGGATATTGGGTACACTTACCATCAAAATTTGAAAAAACCGCCATTATCAGGAGAAGAGTGCTAATATGGATCTTCATTTTTCAGGTAATTTTCCTAAATGGTGACTAAGAAATTTGAAACATCTGCTGCTCCATATATACCTATCACTATCATATTCCTCATCCTCATTGCGATGCTCCAATAAATGGGAATTATTAAAATTTATAATGCAGGCAGACTACGTCATACAAGCCATACGATATTTTTTAAGCAATAAGTGATTGTTCACATTTCAACAATAATTTATTATAGACCTTGGAATTCGTTCTTCTTCTAATCAAATATACAGTCTCACCAAAAATTATTTAATAGACCTCGAATGTACTTCAATGTGACCTATCTAAAAAAAATGTCAAATTTTCAGAATTAGACCACGACTGATAACCCCTGATAAGGACCTTCGTTTTTTCTAGATAGCTGGAACAGACTGTTCAAATTGAGAAAATAATTTATTAGTTATTAACCTCTGTTCTCCAACTGAACGGTATTATAAGAGCAATCATCATATTTTGTGCAGTCAAGATTTACCAAGTCTTAATTCTAAAAATATCATTATATAAGACAAATTTTTAATTGTAAATGAGTTTTTAATGGTAAAGGCAACAATATTCTTTTCTTCAAGTTTTGAACACATTTTCCAAAAAAGACAAAACCATTTTGCGCATGAACCTCTGACAATATTAGATGAGGTTATAAATAAGTTTATCTATTCATAAAGATTAAGAATTTTCTGCACCATCAATTTAGAAAATGAAAATTTCCAAACAAGTAACTTTATTTGATTATGAAATTTATTTCTTAATGTTTCCAAACGCTTTGATCAAAGAAAATTTTTAATTGTGATTTTTGCTCAATATTGGGAAATAGTCCTATTCTTAATATCTCCATACCGAAAATAAGAACTCTGGAAAAATGTTAAATTATTTAGGTTTTATTTTAAAAATTAGATTATAAGTGTTGATGATTTCAAAATATGTCAAAAACCCATTTTTTTCAGGATTCAAAAAAATGTAGGAAAACTTGGAATTATCTCAAAAGATATTTTGAATTTTTAGAAGTGTTGAAAATATTCGAACACAATTTTTAATTGGAAAAGATTTTCAATCATTTTGAAGAAAATGTAGATTGTCAGATATTCTAGAATAAAGTGTTAATGCTTTTCCAGGATTTTTAAAGATTTTGAGATAAAATTTGTTTCTCAAGATTTCAGAAAAAATTTAAATTGCTTCTTAATTTTAGAAAATGAATTTAGAGAAAATATTTTCGAACATTTTCAAACATTTAAAAATCATTTCCTCAAACTTCGAGGAAGAATATACAAGACTCTCAAGGAAAATTCTTTAATTCTGCAAAATTACAAAATCCTAGTGAAAATTACTATAAGTTTGCGAGATATTTGGTTTCTTAAAATTTGTTGAAAAATTCCATATCATTTTTCTGTTAGAAAATGTATTTTAATAAAATATTTAGAAACATTTTAAAACATTTCAAAAAATGTCCAATATTTAGAAGTGTCTAGAAAATTTCATTCATAAATAATGAAAATTTTGAAAGATTTCGGAAAACTCAAAACAAAATATAGATTTTTGGCGATTTCAGAAAGAATCATGGTAGTTTTTTTGAAATATTCTGAAAGTTTTCAAAATAGTGCACTCATTTATAATGAATTTTAGGAATATTTAGAGTGATTCTTCGTTTTGGAAAAAATAATGTTAGGTTAACATTTCGAATGATTCTAAAACATTACGAAAGATGTTCAAAATTCTCGTGAACAAATCCGGAAGATTTTAAGATAATTCTAGGAATAATCCAAGACAGTATAGAAGACATTTATTAATCACAGAAGTTTTGAAGAAATTGTGACAATTTCAAAACTGAAAATATTTCTGAAAATTTATTAAATATTCTTAATTCTTTTTAATACTGAAAACTCCTGAATAAGTCTTGAAATCACTCAACCTTTTTCTAAAATTCCGTAAAAAAAAATGGAGAATGAGTAATGGTCTGACAGAGAGCAGACGCGTTTGAGTTGGTGCGTGAGTTTTGCTGCTTTTTCCTCTGTTTTCGGCTGAATGCTGGTGTTTTGTGACTCTTTTTGTAAAAAGTGATACCTGCGGTTAACAAAAAATAAAAAAGTTCACTCATAGTTCAGTGCGATTACGTATAAATCCGTGTTAAAGTTCCGAGTTTGCAAGTTTTTAGGTTATGCAGGATTTTCGACAGCTTGATGTAAACGTCGATAAGACAGAAATCCAACCAGGCTGCAGCGTCCCTGTAGTTGATAAGGTAGAAAACTCGCCTACCAAGGAGACAACGTCAGGTGGTCCAAAAACAGCTGGCAACGTAAACAAAGCAGACACTTCTGTGTTCCGCACACCTACAACCATTGAAAAACCGAAAAGAGGCCGCCCGAAAAAAAGTGATTTACTTGATAGGGAAAGGACGCGTTCTGTAGGTCCTGTTATTTCGGACATTTTCCTAAATAAACGGAAAAGGCAGGGAGATGAAGAAACAAACCTCCTTAAAAGAAGCAACTCTGAAAGTTCGGAATGTTCATTAACAGACCGATCACAATCCGAAAATGACCTTTTGATTACAAATCCCATTCTTGAAAATAAATCTAAGAAAGCCCTAGAATTAAAGATGGAGAAGTTAATTCTGGATCTTTCTACGAAATTTGATCAACTATCCGACGTTGTCAAAAAAATGAATCATGATAACTCTCTTGCCACCGAATTAATTAAAAGCAAGTTGGATGAACTTAAAACAGAAAACGCAAAACACGGTTCTGAATTGAACGCTATCAGAAATGATTTATTGGAAAAGGAGGAGAGGTGGACAAGAATGCAAAACAATATTGAAACCAAAATGTCAAAACTGGAAGAGGATCTGCTGATTGCGCCTTCGTGTCTAAAGAATAGAGTGGAGTCCTTAGAGAAAGATCTAGGTAAAAATGGGCCAACGGATATTGACATTTCCCTAATAACTAAAATAGAGAAGGAACACGCCTCATACGTCCAAAGATTGGACACTCTTATGGATCGTCTCGAGAAAGAACAGAAAAAATGCAATGTAATTATTAAAGGGCAAAAAGTAACCGATGATGACGTTACGCAACAGGTTCAGACCTTCCTAAATAACGAATTTGGCGTTTCTGTTTTGGCAGAAAAATCCTGGAAGATCGGAAGGAGAGACGACATGCTAAGAGTCAAATTAAATTCATTTGACACAAAGATAGACATAATGAAACGAAAATCTTATCAATTGAGAAATAGGCAAATATACATCGAAGATGATCTCACACAGAAAGAGAGAGAAATAGCAAAAAACCTACGAGATATAGCCAGATCCGAACGTTCACAAGGCAAAAGTGTCAGAATTGGCCACAGGAAATTGAATATTGATGGAGCCTGGCTGTATTGGAACAACGGAGAATTGGTGTCAAAGACTGAACTTGTTAGAGAGACAGGTGCTCCTACTAGACGGCATACAACCAAAAAAAACTTGTAGGCTACGCAGATTGGTCTGTTGTCTTTTGGAATGTGCATGGCTACAAGAACTTTGATCTACAGGGATCACTGGATACATCGGAACTGGATGCAGATATTATTTGTCTAACGGAAACTTGGCTGACTCATTCACCTGAGAAACCACCTCTACGATGGAAAGACTACGACGTTATCTGGAGTGAAGCAATAAAAGAAAAAAGTGAAGGAAGAGCGAGTGGAGGCCTAGCTATTTTGTTGAAAAAAGGTAAAGTAAAGTCTGAAATTCTTATTCAAACTGAATGGTGGATATTTCTGAAAACAGAAATATGTAGACAAACCACAATATTAGCATTAATTTATTTAAAGCCTGATTTGGAAACAGATGTCTACATAGATATGTTACAGACTGATATATTTGAACTACAAGTACGCTATGAAAATGCAATTTTTTTGGTTGGAGGAGATTTTAATGCTAGAGTAGGTTCGGAAAATGGTCTGCCAGCCGAAATATTACAAAATACAAGACTCTTCCCATCCAGAAAATCTCTAGATTTAAATATCAACGGTCGTGGAACTAAAGTACTAGAGTTTATGGAAAGTAACGGATTTATATTATTAAATGGTAGAACTTGTGGAGATCGTCCAGCTCAGATTACATACGTAGGTTCAAATTTAGGATCAAAAAATATACCCAATAAAGGCTGTAGTGTAATTGATCACGTGTGGTGTAATATAACAGGCCTGGAGTACATAATAGATTTATCCGTTCTACCTTTGATATCACTGTCAGACCATTTTCCAATCACGTTAACTGTTAAAGGTACTGTAGGAAACAACGACATTTGTAAAATCGAAAAAATAAATAAGTATACTGTCCTGCGATGGATTCCAGACTGCGCAGAGTCATTCAATGGAAAAATGTTTCGATGTGGAAAAATAGCATTTGACTTTAAAAATAATTCAGTTGACTCTCAATTTGATAATCTTTCTAGCGCCATAAGAGACATGGCTTATGAATGTAAAATGACAAAAACCGTACGTTCAGGTGCTGTTAGATTTGTTTCAAAGCCCTGGTTCGACGAAGATTGTTTCGCTGCAAAAAGAGAACTACAGGCTCTACTAAAAAAGTGTAAAGTCGCGAACTTCGATGATGCAAGTAAGACAGCATACAAAAAAGCAAAAAAGCTGTATGGGAGCCTCTTGAAAACGAAAGCTAAATTATTTGATAGCGAGAATGTCAATAAACTTGCAGAAGTAAAAAATTCGCAACAATTTTGGAGTGTGGCAAACAAATTTAGGAAGAAGGTTTTTCAGGAGTCTCCTATTACAATTCCACAATGGCAAAACTTCTTACAATGTGTTTATCCACCACGTATTAATGTTGATTTACTTTTTTTCGGTGTAACGCATCCATGGTTGGATCGTAAAATTGAATGGTTGGAACTATCTACGTGTATTAATAATTGTAAATCTGGCAAGGCACCTGGTGAAGACCAAATCTCGAATGAATTTATCAAAGCCTTACCCCACAATTGGAGACTTTATGTTCAAGTCATGTTTAACAAAATCCTTAGCACAGAAAAAATTCCGACAGCTTGGTCTAAAATTTTAATTTCAATGCTACATAAAAAGGGTGACAAGATTGACCCTCGAAATTACCAACCTATAGCATTAATAAACACCTTTACGAAATTATTTACTCAAATCATTTGCAATAGGCTTCAAACCTGGGCTGAGGGATATAGAGTAATACCAGAATGTCAAGCTGGATTCCGAAGGAACAGAAGCTGCATAGATAACGTATTCAATCTGTTTTCTGCGATACACCTTCAATTGAGACTGCCCAAAAGGAAAGTATATGGTATTTTTGTGGATTTTGCGAGGGCTTTCGACTCGGTGCCTCACTCACTTTTATGGAATAAATTATATCGACTAGGGGTCAGTCCGAAAATTATTCGAATCATAAAAACCTTTACGACATGGCAACTTTAAAAGTTAAGAAAAACTGGGAATACTCTGAGGAAATACCGGTTTCGGAGGGGGTTTTACAGGGTGACCCTCTAAGCCCTTTAAGTTTCATACTATATATGTCAGATATAGAGGACTTTTTTCGATCCAAGGGCGTCAATGGGTTAAATATAAATGAATATATTGATATTCTATTGCTTCTTTACGCAGATGATATAATCATCCTAGCTCACTCACAGTCAGATTTAAAAAATAAATTGGATATACTATCTGAATATTGTGCATCAAACGGTTTAACAATAAACACGCGAAAGACTAATATAGTTATCTTTAGTGATGGTGGCAGATGTAAAAAAATCAATCCTAAAAACACAGTATACAATAATGTGGAAATACCAGTCGTCAAGTCCTATATCTACCTCGGTATACCTATACCCGGGTCTGCACTGGGTCATAGAGCAACTCTTTCAGCCATTGGTAAATCCCAGGTGGCTACAGGTACTGTTTTGTCTATCTTATCAAAATCTAAAACGGATTCATGGTCGTGTAGAAATAAACTTTTCGGTAGTTTGGTGGAGTCTACTCTTTTTTATGGTATCCAGTTGTGGGGATTGAGGTACATGGATTCAATTGAGAAAGTTCAAACGTCCTTTTTCAAAAACTTCTACAATTGCCTAGAAGTCTACAAAACGCAGGCCTCAGACTTGAATTAGGCCGCGTAAAATTAGAACATAAGATACTGTCATTGGCTTGGGACTGGATTGTGAGAGTCCTGCAAATGAATGAAAATCGTCTACCCAGGATTTGTTTTTTGAGACAAATCGAACTGCTACCTTCTATGATTGGCAGTGTAAAATATAACTGGGCAGCTCAGGTACAGCAGTTACTGAACCTCATCAACATGGGAGACCTCATTTACAGTCCCGACCCAGAACTATGGATATCAAGGAAAGAAGAAGCACTTCAAACCTATTACGAATATCTCAGATTGTATGACATTAATAAATTCGAGAATACAAGATCGTTTTCAGTCCGTATACCCAGGAGTCTTGCCGATCAAACGGCGCCTTACTTAGAATACAGATACCCGTTTCAGATTATCAGGCTATATTGTCAGCTCCGACTCTCAACTAATAGAATTATCTCATTTTCCTGTAATAAAAATGTTTACAGGATCGATCCTAATCAAATCTGTAGTATTTGTAATAAAATGGAAAACGAAACTCTGAGTCACATACTGCTTTCTTGCCCGATTTACAAGGGTCTCCGTAAACATTATTTATCAGGCTTTCCACAACTTTCTGACTTGAATTCAGAAGCGGCAATACTGTCACTACTCACGGATATGGATAGAGTAACAATGAAAACTTTATTTCTGTATGTATCTAACTGCCTCAAATTGCGATCATTCTGTGTCAACGAATAACTATTGTCTTAAATAACGATTCTGAATCAATAAATAACTGTAATGTACGTATTGTATTATATAATTATGTAAGCTCGCTTACTCAAACTAAACATTTAGTTTTAACATTCTCCTTGCGATAAGTGTATATAACTTGATACGCAATAAAGAATTATATTATTATTATATTATATTAAAATTCCGTAAAATCATCTGAAATAACAAAAAAGTTCTTAGAATATTCCATCTACTTTTTTAACATATCTGAAATATTCCGAAATCTGTTTCAATTTCCTCGAGAAACGTAGGAAAATTATACGTTTTCAACGTTGAAGCAAATGAACAAAGAAATTAAAAAAACAAATAGTTAATCCAAGTTTTGATTTTGCATTAAAAATTATTTTTTCATTCAAATTATAATTTGCCTAAAATTTCTATTCTCTCTCGATTGTGAATATTTCTGGGTTAAAAATTCAACGACCTCATAAAAAATTCCTATTTTTTGGTTTGAAAATTCTCCTTTTTGGTACAAATTTCACCTTTTTTATTAGAATTGCAACTGTTCGATTTAAAATGAAAATATTTCTTGGGTCGAAGATTTTCAAGCAAACTTTTTCAATTTTGCAAGATTGTCAAATTTGAGAATAAATTCAAATAATTTCAAAAGATATATAGAAGTTTTTAAAAATTCTGAAAAGATCTAAATCATTTCGCAAGATTTCTAAAATTAAAAAAAAATCTCAAAGATTGTCAGGAATTTTTTTTTAATTCACGGAATTTTGCAATCATTTAGAAGATATTCGAATCATTTAAAAATATATTTAGAAGTTTCTGAGAAATTTCAAAAATAATTTAAAATTTGAAAGAAATTAAAAAAACTTCAATAAAATGTAAATTTTGAAACATTTCAAAATACAATTTTGAAGTTTCTTCAAAATTTTGCAACGTTTTAAGATAAGATTTTCTTTCTCAATTACTGTGAATCTTTAACGTGATTATTCATTTTTTTATTACATTTCAAGGGAATATTTCAGAAGATTTAAAAATGTGACGAAAGATTTCAAAAGTTATTAAAACAGAAACCTCAATGTTTGAAGAAATTTTTAGGAATAATTTGAATTATTTTAGGAGATATTGTACAATTTTAGAAGTTTTGAAGAAACTAAAAATATTTTGAAAGTTCGAAAAATCTATAAACTATTCTTGAATTTTTTCCAATCAAAAATACCGCAAAATTGTAGCATCACTCATAGAGAAGATAGTTATGAGCCAAAATAATTTTCTTCAACAATTATGTTTGTTAACATCAATTGATTATGATCTCACTAACTATAAAGTTGAAACGAAATCAAAAATTTCAAAGAAAAGACCGCAACTTTCTAGAGATATTGAAAAAAACTGATTGAAAATAATATATATTTAAACAAACAAATTCGTTAACTAGAATTAACTATTACCTCACTCTGATTTAAAAAATGGACAACAAATGAAAAACTCTGGGTAAAACTTGAACTTGATAGAATTACTGTGAGTGAATATTGTTATATATAATAATGAATGGCTTAAACAATTACATCTGTTAAATTTATTTTATTTGTGCGTTGCTTCAACTGCAAAGTTGTATACAAGTTGAAAAACCCAGAAAAATTGCGACTTTTTCACTCTATTCTAAGACAAAATTGCTACAAACAATAATGAATTGTTTAAACAATTTATTTAAACATCTGATTATCAATATGTTGCATAAAAATTAAAAAAATGTATTTTTAAGAATATTTTGGCCTAATAGGTTCACATAAATCCTTCAGCAATGAAACATTGAATCCATAAAAATCCTTCAATAAAATTACTATCGAGAAACGTTCGGGGGCTGGCTCGAAAATAAATTTCTATAAATTTATTGCCCTATCAAATTAATGTTATTGAACAGACATTAATGACTCAATCGCGATATAAATGGACGAGATGAAATCGCTAGATTTGATGGCAAAAACTATTATTTAGAAGTTACCGTCGGTATCAAGTTTTGTTATTAATTTATTGAGCAATTAATCTGGATTTTTACTTGCCATTATTTTTTGGTGGGTCATTAAAAAAATTAATTTGTAATATTTTCGGGTTATAGAAAATTTATTTAGCAATATTTTATATTGCAATTTCAATTTGAATTAAAAAATAAACATTTACCTCGGATACATTGTTGATAAACCTGATTGATTGCGGCACTGCAGATTTTGAAAAAAGAAGTCTGTTAAGATTCCTAAGGGAATTTCAAATGAATTTATATGTGGAAAAATGAACTTTACGAGAAAAATGGAAAAGAGTTCAAAATAGTTTAAATTTCAGTGTCTCCAGAGTAAACCTTTTTTCATTTCGCCGGATTCACAAAAAAATAAGGAAAAATATATATAATTGATAAAAAATATTGAAAAAAAAAAGATTTCCAACAAAAATTAAGAAGATTTTTTAAGGATTTCGAAAGGTTTGAAATTAATTTTTTTTCAAGATTCTTTGGGAAATTGGAAATTATTTTCTATTAACATAAATTGCTATAAGGAGGATACTCAAAAATATTTAAAAAAATTTCCAGTTATTCCAGATTCGAAGAAATTAAAAATTTGTTTAGAAATTGTGAAGGATTCCTAGCACAATTCGAAATACTTTTTTTATATGGATAAATTAATTTTGAAAGAAAATTTGAAAATAATTTCAAACGTTGCGAAAGACTTAAATAGAAAATTTTTGCTAGTGTAGTAGTGTGGGCTCACCAGACCCACGACGGGCCAACGGCTCGCAGTATTCCCGAATGGTCACCCATCCAAGTACTAACCGCGCCCAAAACTGCTTAACTTCAGTAATCTTACGAGAACTGGTGTTTTCAGCGTGGTACCGCCGTTACTTTCCTTTAAACAGGATTAGCCGTTTGGCTCTGCTCTGTTCCCTTGCTTTCTCTTACTTCTTCCAGTTTCTTCATCCATGTTACTCCCTGTCCATTACCATCAAAAATCCATGTCACACAATCATCCGCACTCAACTGTCCCTCTTCTTCTCCTATACACCTCTCTAATACTCTTCATCCATCCAATATCTACAAGGTCTCACTCCTTCTCCCATTCTAAACCGTACCACCCTATTCCATTTGTCTTCCTTTTTCATTTTTTGCGAATATTCTAGTTCCGTCAACCCTTTGACCATCATATACCATCTATTGTACCTCAAATTCATAACATTTGTCCATCTCTCTTCTCCTTTTCTCACTAATAGCTCTAACTGTATGTCTTGCCACTTTAGTACCCCTTCTTGTATATCACAAAACCTCCTCATTTTCTTCCTTTCTTCCTCCCATTTCGAATTTCCCGAATTGCCTCTTGTCTCCTTGTTCAGAACGTCATCCATGCATACTTGTGCTATTCTCCTCCCCTCTCCTCTTTTCAGCTTCTCTTCAAACCTCCAGGCTCTCTTAATTTGTCTAGTTACCATTTTTCCCTTCCTAGTTCTTCCCTTAACATTTATCCTGGGCAACTCCAACCAACCCCCATTACCAATCTCAGAAATCCCTCATGCATGCTTTTCACTTTCCTATGTTCCTTCCATGCCCAAACTTCCACCACATAACACAATACCGCCCATACCAACACATCAAACAACCAGACCCTCATTCTCCAGTCGTCGTTGAACCTTCTCTTTCCTATACCCCATACTTGGCCCATTAGTTTGCTCGCACATTCGATTTTCTCCCTCACCTGCACCTCGTTTCCCCCTCCTGCCTCAAAACAGAAACCTAAGTAACAGAACTCCTACACACTTTCCACTGTTTGCCCGTTCATCTTCCAACCGTAACATATTTTGGTCTCTCTGCTTCTGAAACACATCACCTTGGTCTTCCCTATGTTCACCGTCAGTTATTTTGTTCCCACATACTCTTCGAAAATTCTTATCATTAGGTTCATCCCCTTCTCATCGTCTGTTAATAGAACTACGTCGTCCGCATATGCTAGAGAGTATAGTTTGCTTTCACCCAAAATCGTCCCCCCTTTCCCTTTCTCCTTAAGCTTCTCGTCTAAGTCTGCCAGCAGCATATTAAATAGTAGCGGACTCAATGGGCACCCTTGCCTTAGACCTCTTCCTGTCCAAAAAACCTCCCCTTTTCCCCCCTATCTTCACCCTAATCCTGGTTTCAGTAAAAATCTCCTTTATCCTCTCCGCTAACCGTTCCTCTATATCCCTCTCTTTCATTGCCTGCCATATCACTTTCCCATTCATTGAGTCAAAAGCTGCTTTAAAGTCTACGAACAAGGCGACTAATATCCCTTTTTTTCTCCCTAAGATTCTGTTAGCCAAGCAGTTGAGTACATAAATCTTATCTATTTTCCCCACCCCTTTTCTACATCCCGTCTGATTGTGTATTATACTTTGTTTCTCTTCTACAAGACTCACTAACCTTTTTCTTAGAATTTCTGCTTATATTATATAACCTACTGGCATGAGGGTGATCCCTCTGTACTCTTCTACTTTCTTACCATCCCCTTTCTTGACAAGCGGTACCACCAGCCCTGTCATCCACTCCTCCGGTCACCCTTCTCCTTTCGAAACCATGTTGCAGATCTTCCACATCCCTTCCCTAATCCCTTTACCTCCATACTTTATCGCTTAGTTCTCCATACCATCATCTCCTGTAGCTCTGTTTCTTTTCAGTCTATCTATCGCCTCATCCACTTCTTCTCTTGTTATTTCGTCCCTTTTTCCACTTCTCCCTGGACTATCTCTCCATTTTCCCCTTTGATCCTATTTTGTTTTCCCCCTAACAGACCCTTAAAGTAATCCGTCCGCTCTCCCATTTCTATTTTTTTATTCACGCCCTTCCTTCCTCCTCTTTCCCTATTTATCACATCCCAGACCCTGCCTGCTTTGATCGGACAGTTGGAATTATTTTAAGAGATATTTAAAAGTCTTCAACAAATTTCAAGATTAATTTTAAATTTTTACTGGTTTCGAAACATTTAAAATAGAATGTGTATTTTTACAGATTTTGTAATCCAATTTTGAAGACTTTTAAGGATTTTGGAAGGTGTCAAAATAATTCAAAAAATTTTGTAAAAGTCCTGGGAAAATTAATTTTTTGTTTGTCTCGAAAAATTAATTTATTACATAAATTTAATGAGATTTTAAAAGATTTGCAAAATTTCTAAAAAAAAATTCTGGGAGATTCTAACAAGATTTTTTAATTTTACATTTGAGTTTTGTAGATTTGTAACAAAAAGATTGAAAGCTTTCCACGTATTTTGAAATGATTAAGTGTATAAAAAATTGTTATTACGATTTCCTGGAAAACTTCAAACAATTTTTGAGTTACAAAACATAATTTGAAAAGAATATTCAAAAAGCTCCTGGAACATTCCAGAAGATTTACAAAATTGTGGAAAAACAATCTCCAAGATTTTAAGGCAATTTTTGAATTTTAAAGCATTTAAAAAAAAATGTTAAGAAGAATACAAGCCATTTCAGAAGCTATTCAAATTTTTTTAAAAAATTTCAAAATAATTAAGAATTTGTGAAAATTTTAAACATAAGGTAGGTTTTTGAATATTTCAGAATGAAATTTTGAAGCTTTCCCAAGATTTCGAAAGATTTCAAGATAATAAAGAATTTTTCTCAAGATATATGCGAACATTTTAAATTATTTATCATTCTTTCAAATTAGTTCCAAAAGAATCTTGGAAAAATTTGAAAAAACTCCAAAAGCTCAAGAATTTCAAAAGTTTTCAAAATAATAGTTTTTACGTTTTAGAAGAACTTGAAAACATAATGAAGTTTCCAGAGTAGCTCAAAATGAAAATTTGAAGCTTCTCAAAGACTTTGAAAGGTTTCAAGACAATAAAACAATTTTCTCAAGATTCCTTGAAAAATTCTGAATGATTTTCTATTTTTAAACAATAGCTTTGAAAGAATCTTGGAAAAGATTTCATGACAGTTCAAATGATTTCCAAAATTGTCAAAGAAGAATCTGGAAGATTCCAATACAGTTTTTGTAGTTTTGCATTATATGAACAAAAATATTATAACCTTCTTAAGAATTCTGAAAGGCGTCAAAAGGATGAACAGATTTTCATTAGATTCCTAAGAAAATCTAAAATGATTATTATTTGAAAAATGAATTTGCAGAGTATCCTGGACAATTTTTTTAATGATTCTTCATCTAAGAACATTATTTTTCAAAGGAAAGGAAGGAAAATCTCAAACGGTTTTTCAAAATGGGATGACTGAAAAATTCCCAAAATTAAAATTCTCAATACTGCAAATTTTCCGAAAAAGAAAATATTTTAAGAACCTTAATCGTGTATTATATGTTCATATAGTCCTAAGAAACGAACTAAAAATAATTTCTTAAAATATAACTAAAGCCTAAATATAATAATTAAAAAACTTTTGATAATAAATGTTTGTTCGAAATTGGTACTTTGAATTAGAAAATATTTGTTCCCTTATATCGAAAAACTAGACGCGCATTTTGCCCGCGATTGATGATAGTAGAAGTAAGTTTTTTATTCTGTCAGGGTCATAATCTTTTCAATTTGACACTGTTCTTATGTTAGAAACTTCGGTCGTTCACTATAATTCTCTTCCAGAATTTAATTACAACTTTTGTCCAGCGTATGGGACATTGGAAAGAAGGAAGATAAAAAGAAAGAATGAAACGTTTTAGTAACTGCAAGATCCTTGAGAGAGACTTCCATGTTAAACTTTCTCTCTTTTTGAACTACTTTAGAAACTTTCAAAATTTCACACCTCTAGCGTTCAGTAACCTAAAACCGAGGTTTCCGCCTCGTTGAGCTTCACTGGAACTTGAAGCATTTTCCGAACTTAGCAAAATGCTTCTTAAGTCTTATCACTAATTCTTGATCCCTTCATAAGAGCTTGAGCGATGAGTAATAGGAAGGATACAAATTTGTCGAACTCTGAGAAATGCTTTTCAATTTTGGAATTCTTTCGGATGTTGAAAATGCTGTACGTCTGAAAATTTCCATGTTATCGAAAAATGTCATGGGAAGATTTTGTTTGCCTTCTTGAGTACTATTATTATCCGATCCTAGATTTTTTTTAATATTGAATGAAAGTGTTCTCAAACATTATCAAAATGTGCTCAATTCTTGAATTTTCATCAAAAATGGCTGCATTACGAACTTGACAGAGCATACCAAAGCCCAATCCCCTAGGTTGATTCTTATGAAAGTTATCGTGCTAACAAACTAAAAATCTACAGGCAGACATACTGCAAAAACCTGGGTTTTCGGTTCAGGGGATGCCAAAACGTGGAAATTTGACGAAAACGGGGGTTGGCGGGGAGGGGGGGGATGAAAAAATACAAATCTTCAAGTACCATGAGCACTAATGATAGTTATTTTATTGTTTCAATCGTTACAGATCGCATTGAAAACTTAGAAAAGAATTAAATATTTTGAAAACGCACACACGAGATGGAAAAGGAATTGAATAAGCAAAGTTTTGATGAGAATGTGCCCATTCTATCAAAGAATGACCTGAAAAAATTTGTAGATATTTTTTGAGTGCACAAATTTTTCATTAGTTTTGTGCAATAGAAATGCGAATTTTCGATTTTTCAAAGAAATTCGGACAGTCGTTATAATAATCGTGTAGGGCGTGCAAAATGAAAAACTTTTCTTGTTCTGACTTTCTTTCGTATCGTGAGTTTTTCGGCTGAAAATGTTAATTTACGTTTCTTCTTTTGGATTTTTAAAATGCTGTAACTCTGAAATGTTTCATTTTATCGGAAAATCTCGTGGAATTTTTCGTTCGACTTTTTGGGTACTATTATTATTCGTCCATAGAATTTTTAAATATGGAAAAAAGTGTTCTTGAAAATTTTCAAAATGTGCTCACTTTTTGAATTTTCATCCAAAATGATTGGCTAGCGAACTTGTCCTTCATTTCAGGAAACTTGAAGGGTATACCAAAGCTCAAACCCATAGCTTAATTCTTTTGAAAGTTATCGTGCTAACAAACTAAAAATCTACATACAGAAAAACATACTAACAGACAGCCATTTTGTGAAAACCTGTTTTTTTGGGTTCAGGAGGTCTCAAAACGTGGACATTTGACAAAAGCCGGGGAAGGGGGGATTCTACACAAATATAATACCTTCTCTGGATGAGAATGTAAAAAATATTTTTCTGTATGATGAGTAGTTACAGAATTTTTTTATAACATTAACAATTAGGAGTCAACCAAACATTTTCTCAACAAAATTGTACTAATCGAATATTGGAATATTTTACAATGGAAAAAATATTGTTTTTCTATGTGAAAGTGACTAATTTTGAAAGCTTTTTTATGATACTCACCCTTACCAACAATAAATATTTAATATTTTTAACTGTGTGTGATATTCAACTAATATAATATATACTTGACACTGGCTTGATGAGGGAAGCAATATATATTAAAGAAAAAGATGAAAAAATGTACTATATGTATTCTCTGAAATTTTTATAACAAGAATAATTTGTAATGTTTGGTAGTTATTAGCCAAGTGTATTATTCTTATAAGATTCTTAAGCACTTTTAGCAAAAAAAAAATATTTTTCTGCTGTCGAGCTCCGCATCCAAGTATTATTTTGTATTTTATTACTCACAGTTACTTTCTCTTTGGAATATTTAGACATACAGAATCGAAAACTCCTCCATCTGCAGGAGATTAACCACAGGTAACCCGAATACTCCAACTCTCAATGATCTTCCAGGTAATGCCTGACGTACTCAATCCTGTGAAAAACCTAAATCCCATACCAACTGCAGCCGAAATTTTTATTAGAGAATTATGAACGGCCACTCATCCGAGCGCTAACCGCGGCCAGCCGGCATAACATTCGAGCTTTCGACATATCAACAATCACCACTCAGCTGCTGACGTTACACAGTGGGAAAAAATTGACTTTTTTGGTTCAAAATAACGTACAGCCCACAAATAATAACCAATTTGAACAAAAAAGATTTGAAAGATAGCTGATAAGATTTCCAAGAGGATTGTCGAACCAGATGAGTTTATGAAGTGACATGAGTTGAAGATGTTCCAATATTATATGATGAAAAAACCAAATTTTTATGAACAAATTATTTGTTGAAAAATGTTTCCCACGGTTATCCATAATTTTACGTTTTTTCAAGTTATATTGCAAGAAATTTGAATAGAAATGATATAATGATAGAGAAATTTCTTCTCGAGATTATTATTGTCAATTTTATAAACTAATTTAATAAACAAATGCATTGATCAGGCATTTTGTATAGAAATATTCATTTTTCTCAGAGTAAATTTTTTTTTTTAGGAACTTTGTGATGATTTTAGCCATTTGTCGACAGCATTTTTTTTCTATGTCAACTTTTTTAATTAGGAACTTTGTGATGATTTCAGAAAAAACTCATAATTTTTTTTCAATTTGATATTTTTTTTGAACCAATTCAATAAACAAGGGCATTATTGTGGCAACTGTCGGCGGAAAAATTCTAAGCAACTTAGCTGAAAGGACTGAGATTTAAAAAAAAAATTGCCGTCAACAAATACCCAAATAATGCATATGCTTATTATATTTGTATGTGGCATCATAGAATTTATCAACCAAGTATGAGGGTCAATGGAATGATCATAAGGTTTTCAATTAAAAAGACTGACCTTGAAAAAAAATGGATTTTTTCGTCCACAGATGTCCGAATAATGCATTTGTTTGTTGAATTGTAAAAAACATCAACTAATCATGAATTTTGTTGAATTTATTATGAACATCTCAATAAAAAAGTCTGATATAAAAAAAATAGAATTCTTCCGTCGACAGATACCCCAATAGTGCATTTGTTTATTAAATTCATTTGTAAAAATCATAAAATTAAAGAAAAAATGAGAAATTTTGCTGAAATTATGATGAAATTCCTAATTGGAAAAGTTCACACCGAAAGAAAAAGAAATTTCCATGTCGTTAAATGCCTGACTAATGCATTTGTTTATTAAATTAGTTTTAAAAAATCAAGACATTGATAGAATCATCATGAATTCTACTGAAATATTGACAATAATGATCTCAAGAAGAAACTCCTTCATCATTTTATTGTTTCCGTTCTAATTTCTTGCGATATGACTTAAAAAACGTAAAGTTTGGGTAATCTTGTAAACATTCTTTCAAAAATTAACTTGTTTTGATTCTTGATCTGCAACTGAAATAAAGATGCATACTCAACTGTACAGTTGAATTTTTAATTGAAAAAGATAAATTTTTAACCAAACAGTTGAATTTTCATTTAAAAAAGATCAATCCTCAAGTAAAAATGAAATAGTAAAATTTTCATTTAAAAAAGATCAATCCTGAAGTAAGAATGAAATAGTAAAATTTTCATTTAACAAAATTTATTTGCAAAACAAAACATTCAACGAAATGGTTGAATTTTCAACCGAAGAGATGAACTTTCTACTAAAAAGACGAATCTCTAACCGAAATAGTTTAAATTTCAGTTAAAAAATAAATATTTAAAAAAGCATGATTATAAGTGATGAATCCTTCATAAAAAATGTAACCGATGATATTTAAACCAAAACTGATTTGAATTTTCAATCAAAAATAGTGGACATCAACCAAAAAAGACAAATTTTTAATAAAATAGTTCATCCCAGAAATAAAATGACGAATTTTTAGCAAACCATTCTCTTTACAACAAAAAATGATGCTTTCTACCAAAATTGTTCAATTTTGGAAACAAAGCAGTCTAACTTTTAACCAGATAGTTGAGTTTCCCAACAAAAAGATATTATGTTGAATCAGAAAAGACCAAATTTTAACAAAATACATAAAAAAATCATAAAATTATTCAAAAAATTATGAATTTTGCTGAAATTATCATAAAGTTCCTAATTTAAGAAATTGACGTAGAAAAGGAAACGAATCATTCCATCAAAAAATGCCTAATTAATGCATTTGTTCATTGAATTTGTTTATAATATTGACAATAATAATCTCAAAAAGAAATTTTTACAAGATTATATAATTTCCATGCAAATTTCTTGCAACATAACTTGTAAAAACATAAAATTGTGGATAATCGTAGAAAACATTCTTTCAACAATTAATTTGTTTGCGAAATTTTTGTTTGATTATTATGTAATATTGGAACATCTCCAGCTAATAATAATTTTATTTATAACAAAATTTGAAGCTCAATTAAAAAATCTGGCTCGACAATTCTTTCAAAAATCTTATCAGCTTTTTAACAATTTTTTATGTCGGATTCGATAAATATTTGTTTGCTGTACGTTAGTTTGAACAGAAAAATAATTTTTTCCCACTGTGCGTCAGTGCCCTTATTTAAATTTAAAATCGGTTGGAATTGCAGAGTCCAATCAATTTCAAACAGTAAATTCCTGATTTGGACCACTGTCCGTTAAGGGAATTTGAATCTTCACAAACCTGAGTCTCTTTGAATTTGAAATGAGCAGCATTACGTGAGTTACTATACGACCCTCGTAAAAGAATCAGCTCCAGTCTTTTACGGCGAAAGATAGAATAAGAGCAGAGAAGTTCTCGATCAGATAATTCGAATCGATTGACATGGCATTGCACTGCTGCAGTAGGTGGAGCCATTTACGGTTTATTGGAGACAGCATTCTATTTCAATCCGACGATTTAATTATTTTCTGCTGCTTGCACCAGCTATACTGCTATACCGCGGATGATGATTAATCTTCCTCGTCCTTGCTGCAGACGAAGCGGAGCGATGTCCACAACTGGGTCATTCGCGGGAACTATGTCCCTCTATCGAACTAACTACGGACTTGGATTAATTAACCACCCTTAAACGGTAATTCGTCTTCCTTCTACGACCTTTCGTGTCAACAAATTCAATCTTTCGAAATTAAATAGTTCCACCGTGAACAGCTTATTTCCTATCAATACAAGGTCTCACCGGTAAGTATCAGAACTTGTACGTACGCGTTTCATTTCAGGATGACGGAACGCACCGAGAAGAGAGTGTGCATCAAATTTGGTTGAAAACTTGCAATGGTTCAGGCGATTAAAAAGTGCTCGTACTTCAGTGGAATGTCACCCTCGCTCTGGCAGGTCCGCAACGGTCAAAAAACCTCAAAATGTAGAAGCAGTACGATCGTTAATTAAAGGCAGTTCTTGTTTACCAGTGATTGGCGATGAATCTGGGTCAGTTGCGATTAGGTCCTTTAACACGACAATGCCCATTAATCGCTGCTCATCCAGGGATTTCTGGTGAAACAAGACCTTACACATTTTCGATAGTCCTCACACAGTCCTGTCTTAGCTCCCTGTGATTTTTGGCTGTTTTCCAAATTGAAGTATCTTCTTAAAGAAACCGATTTCAAGACGTGGAGGAGATGAAACAGAATGCGACGAAGCAACTGTTAGATATTCCGAGAAGTGACTTTAAGGAGTGCTTCCGAAAGTGGGAGGATCGCTGGAAGAAGATTATGGCTTCCAAAGGGAAATGCTTTGAAGGAGATATTATCGCCATACCAGAATTGAGTAATAATCCTGCTACACCAGAAGGTTGGACAATTTTTAGTTTTTCAGAATAATACGATTGTTTAAAATAATATTCATACAGTAAAACAAAAATGCCCGCCTTCAGTGACAGACATGTTTATTGTATTGTTTTTAATGTGGGCGGGGAACCCGTGAGGTCCTTCCCGGCGCTCAAGCTATAAAGCCTATTGTGCCACACCCGTGTTTATTCTCAAGGTAGTACATCGAATCCGGCCACCTTCACAGAGTATCTTAGATTTTGGTGGATTTCGTTGTTTCCAACGTCCTGGAAACATGCCTCTAGGATTCCAAGGATACCACATCGTACAGTGAATCAGTAAGCCTCACCCACTCTGTCATCCGGCAGTCTTCCTAGCAGGCCGTGGAAGGAGAATACGGCCAGGCTAAGGTGGATGAAGCGATCCCTCTGATGTCATTAATTAGATGAACAGATTTGAAGTACTGCTCTGGTGTGTTACGTAAGCGTGTATATGTGTTCATTACTCGAAATTGATTAGCGACTACCGAGCAAGAGTATCCCGTGGAGGCTTCAACGCAAAAATTTCACTGATTCGTTCTTAAGTCTTCTCAAAAACGACTAATGACCCCAATTAGGTCCTCGAAATGCCCTTTTAATCCTTGGTACGTAACCAGCCTCTTTTGAGGAGACCTACGATTCGAGGTGGGCTCCGAACCACCAAAGCCCCGGTAAAAGTACATAGAAAAATTTCCATTAGTACCGGCTAGATCGAACCACAGTCCTCCTGCAGGGAAGCCCGGCGCGCTATCTTCTGAACCACCGGTGCTCTTTTTGGTAGATAGAAATAGAGACGCCAAATTTTTTTTGAGATCTGCCTAAACTGGACGCACGCGAATTTTCAATCAAAAAGTATTAGTTTTGAACAAAATTATTGAAAATGGCAACAAAATAGATCAACTTTAAACCAACTACCTACATTTATCACTATGAAAATTAATTTTCTACTACAAACGATGAATTTTCAACAAAAATTTTCAACGAAGTAGTTGAATTTTCAACTGGAAAAAAACGATGCATACTCAACTATACAGCTGAATTTCAACCAAAAGGGATGAATTTTTAACTACACAATTGAGTTTTAATTTGGAAAAGATAAATTCTCAACCAAAAATAAAATAGTGAGATTTTCATTTAACAAAATTCATTTGCACAAAAAATAATCAACGGAATAGTTAAATTTTCAACCGAAGAGATGAATTTTTCACTAAAATGACGAACCTTTAACTGAAATAGTTCAAATTTCAGTTTACAAATAAATTTTCAAAAAATCACGATTGGAAGTGATGAACCCTCCACAAAAAAATGTAATCGATGATATGTCAACTTAAACTGATTTTAATTTTAAATCGAGGACAGTTAAATCAACCAAAAAAGACGAATTTTCAAAGAAATAGTTGATTCTTGAAACAAAGTGGCAAACTTTTAACAAAACAGTTCACTTTACAGTCAAAAATTATACTTTCTACGAAATTGTTTATTTTTTTGAAAAAGTGGATTTATTTTTGACCAACTAGTTTGATTTCCAACAAGGAAGCTTAACTTTCAATTGAAAAATATAAATTTCCAACAAAAAATAGAATGTTTACCTTCAAATAAAACAAAAATTGATTGAAAAAAGGAATTTCCAACATAATAATTAATTTTCCATACAAAGAGATGATTGTTTCAACTAAAATTATGCATTTTCAACAAAAAAATTAATTCTTAACAAAGTAGTTGAACTTTCAACCAAATAGCTGAATCTCCAAACGAAAAGATATTATGGTGAACCAAGAAAGACCAGATATTTAAAAAATGCATGAACTTCTAACCAAGTAGTTAAATTGTATCTTGTTAAGATGAGAATTCGATTATTTGCTGTAACATTAACGTATTTTGTTGAAAATGCAATGTCTTTGAAAACATTTTCTGCTGGTTTTAGGACGTTGAAAATCTCCTAGAATTTTGGAGTGGGAAGTAAGTAAATGTAAAGAAACAATTTTTAAAGGTACAAAAATAATTTCTAGAGCCATAGAGATTTGTAGCCCATTTAGACGTTAATTAAGTGTTTTAAGCTTCCCCCTTACATTTTCCCATCTCTACTCGCGCTACATTTTTCTACTTGCAATTCCTTCCCACTTCTCCTCCCCACACTTCAACCTCCCCTTTCCCTCACTTCTCTGACTTGTCCCTCACTTACTCTCCACTCTCCTCACTTTCCCGCCCAATAATCACCATCCCCTTCCTCACCTCACATTTCCCCTTAATCCCTTATTTCTTCTCACTTCCCCTACCTCCTTATTTTCTCTTACATTTTCCCCGCTTCTTCTACTTATTGTACCATTGTTTTCCCTTAAAGCATTTTCCCTTATCTCCCTTATACTCATCTCTCCCAAATTCCCCTATTGACCCTTCTTGAATTTTCCATTACTGCCCCTTTTCTCATTTACCATAACTTCCCCTACTTCATCAATTTTCCCTTATTTATCTCATAATCTCCCTTAAGTCTTTATACTTACCCTTCCCTCAATTCCCGTCATTTCTCATCACTTCCTCTCCCATCATTTCCGAATACCTTACCTATTTTTTTCTGTTTTCTTTCGTCTTCACTCACTTCCCCAGCCAACATTCTTCTTTTCCTACTTACCCATACCTTATACACACTCACGTCCTCTACATTCCCTTCCCTTATTTCCCGTTACTGCCCCCACCTTCCCTTCCTTTCATATGACTTCCCCTACTTCCAAACCCCTACTTTTCTTCCCTTATTTCCCCTCACCCCTCTCATAATCTCCCATCAATCCCTTTATTCGCTCTTCCCTCATTTTCCAATTTTTCAACCCTATATCTTTCTTTCCCTAATTTCCCCTCACTTGTCTCATAATCTCCATTTAATCCCTCCACTCGCCCTTTCCTCATTTCTTCGTACTTCCTCCCTCATTATTCTGACCTATTTCCTCTACGTCTTCCTCATCTTTTCATACTCTATTCACTTTTCCAGCTAACATTCCTCTTTTCCTGTCATACTCTTCTTACTTCCGCAGTCAAAATTCAACATTTGGAAAAAAATAATTTATTTCCCTTCTTACCCACTTCTCATTCAGACTTGCGTCCCCTACCTTCCCGCCCCTCATTTCCCGTTAATGCCGCCACTCACCCCTCCCTTATTTCCTATGACTTACCCTACCTCTCACCACTTACTTTTCTTCCCCTAGCTTCCCCTCTCCCCTATCATAATCTACCATCACTCCCTCTAATCGCCCTTCCATCAATCCCCCTTACTTTATTTCTCATTATTTCTGCATAATTCCCCTACTTTTCCTCTTATAATTTTTTCTCACTGCCTCTCACTTCGACTTCTTAAAAAAAAGTTCCACGAACGGATATCCGAAATTACAAGGATTTATGCCTAGTGCTACGAAACCCTGAAAAGTATAATAACTAACACTCGGCAGGTATGAATGAAGTTTTGTAAAGAAACAAATGAATACAAAAGTAACCATATTTACATTATTTCTGATTCAACGGTAGCGATAATTATTGCTTTTCAAGAAGTATCTTTCCAACAACTGCAAATTTCTTTATTCTCAATCTTAAACTTTCAAATTGTTTTGCACGTTTTCTAATTTCAATAAAGTGTTACTGATTCCAATAGTAGCTAATTTCCTACCGAATTTTAAACACTCTTCGATCCGAACTGCTCCATTTCCAGCTTAAACTTTTTCTCTTGAGCTCTATTTTCGCGTCTCAAATGTTTTCGAAAGTTCAGTTTTCTTCAGAAGAACTCGATCGTCGATTGTATCTCAGAACTGGCGAAGAACACAAGAGAGCGAAAATTAAGAAACAGTCAGAGCGGCGTGGTGCACGAAGGTTTCTCGTTGCAGTGATTACAGGACTTCCGGGTTAACGCTGGCGGGTTAATTTTACGATAATCTGGATCTCGATCTGCCCCCAAGCTGGAACGTGAATGCACGATCAATATGAAATAGATTCCAATCAGGTTACGTTACACGCTGTCGACGAACCTCCAGAATCAGGAAAACAGATCAAAGGCAGGTATTAAATTAAAATTTCCACCAGAGGCTGCAAAAGAGATACACCGATAACGCGGAAGCGATTTAATCTGTCGACGCTTTGAAACTTCAAAGGAGAATGCTTGGATAAAATATGCACGATAAAAAAACTCCATTCGGTTATTCATTTGTTAGGCGCAATCTATACTTCAGTGATAATATTAAATTTTTTTATATGTTTCTTTTCCAATGTCTGACAACCTTTAATTACTAATTACATCTTCTCGCCCTCACCCCCCTCATACACACTTTTATCCTGGTTCCACTGCCCCCTCCCTTTTGTCTCGTCTTATCTCCTCTCCTACTTCTCCTTCCCTTCACTGCACTCACGACTACTCCCCTTCCCATTCCCCATTCCCTTCCCATATTAATTCTCTCCAACTTCCTCTTCTCATCCCTTTACAACTATTCACCTCCCTTTTCTTCTTCCTCGCCTGACTTTCCTTTCTACCCTCTCGCCACCCTTCCCTACTCTACTCCCCTTGCCCCATTTTCCAACGCCGCACTTCCCCCACCCTTCCGAGGAAAAAGTACAACGAATGAAAGGACGGACACCCGACCTAAATATAAGGGTTTCTGCCCAGGGTTGTGGAATCCTAAAATGAAGGATAGTGAAAGAAAGTAACCTCCAAATCCCTTTTCTTTTTTAACATTCTCATCAGATTTGTGTAAAATTTGACACCCCCCCCCCCCCGCTATTTATAAAATGTCCACGTTTGGAGACCTTCTGAACCCCAAAATTAGGTTTTCGCGAATGTGTCTGTCTTTCTGTGTATGTGTATTTGTATATTTTCAAACTTATAGCAAGACCATACAAGATTGTCATAACTTTTGAAATTTCTTTTTTAAATCGAGAATGAAATTTTTTTAGCCAAATAACACGAGATGCAGAGAAAATGTTAGTGAACGGAATTATTGGTCTTAGAAAGATCCGTTGGTCATTTTGTTATGGGATAAATAATTTTCGTTCCAATCTTGAAAAATAATGTCAAAAACTAATTTTTTCAAAATTAGATCTTAAAATTTGCTTTTGACTTTTTTTTCGCGACACACGTGATGAGAATGTTTTCGTTGAAGCCGAAGAAGCTTTAACGAAAGAGAATTTACATCACTTAATCTCGAACTAGCGAGCCGTGTCTTTCTTTCATTTTTTCAAATCATCATAAAAAAAATTACTACATATATATCAAAGTTTTGGTATTCATTCAACACCCTTTTCAAGGCAATAAGAATACATTTTTTGGCAATTCAAAACCCATAAGGTAAGCCACGAGGTTGTTCCAGGATGTTCAATTATGAATAGAAGACAGAAGATTCATGAATACATTGAAAACTCATTATTATGTGTAATTAGTCGTACTGTCATAATCATTAGGTTGGAGTAAAAATTGCCAACTTATTTGATATTATTTATTTGCCTAGGGGTTCCTTCTAGACCCTAATTGAACGCTCTGAAAGGGTTTTTGGCGCAGACCAATATAAATTAAGTTATTGATAATTTAGACTTTTGTTTAAATTAGTTTTTTTCCAAAATGTTGAAAAATATTGATTTTGGGAAAAAACGTCCACACAAGTTCTAGATCACGCTGAAACGCATATTTCTTACATGAATACTTTTATCTGAAATCAATATTTTCTGAGAAAAATGACAAACATTAATTTTCAGATTTTCAATACAAAAAAATTACCACCACTAGGGTGGCGTTATTTGTTTAAGTGGCAGGCTTAAGTAGTCAGTGTGGATTGTGTTTGGGGCTAGTGTTTTTAATAGTATTAGTAAGTAGTGGATTAAGTAGTGGATTTCAGTAAAGAGTGTAACTAATGGGCGAGGCTAGTGTATTGATCATTGGATGTTAGCAGGTTCAAATATCGACGGGGCTATTGTTTTGAATAGTAGGCGTGAATAATGAATTACATAGTGGGCGTACGCAGCAAATTTTACAAGTGGGCAACGCTGGTTGATTGAGAAAAGAGTGTGGGTAGTGAAGCAAGAAGTGAAAAAAGTATTAGGCAAGACTAGTGAGTTTAAATAGTAGACAGGTCTAGTGGATTCAGTAGTGGGCATAAGTGATGAGCGTATTCTGTAGGCGGGACTGGTTAATTCAGTAGTAGGCGTGAGCAGTGCATGTATGTATTAGGCAGTGCTAGTTTGATTGAACAGTAGGCGTGAGAAGTGGGTTGAGCAGTGAGCGTTAGAAGTAGATTGAGTAATAAGCGTGAGTAATGTGCGTTACTTGTGCGTGTGTGGCTAATAGGCGAAGCTAGTGGATTGAGTAGTGGCCGTCAAATGTAAAGTCAGTAGTAGGCGTTAGTAGAGAGTGTAACTAGTGAGTGTGGTTATTGAATTGAGTAGTGGGCGTGAGTAATTATTATAGATGGTGGGCGAAACGGTGGCTGTTGACCGATAATAGTGGGCGGGACTAGTATAGGGAATATGAGGCAGATAATAGTGGGTGTATGTGGTGAGTCCAACTAATTTTCGGAGCTAGCAGATTAAGTAGTGGACGCGAGTGCAAGAAGTAACTAGTGAGCGGGGCTAGTGAGCGGGGCTAGTGATCTGAAAAGTGTGCGTAAGTAGTGGATTAGGTATAGGGTTTTATTATTAAGGGAACTAGTGGATGGTGCTAGGGGGTTGAAAATTGGGTGTGAGTTGTAAGTGTAGAAATAGAACAAGGCTAGTGAATTGAGTTGTGGCAGTAAGTACTAAATTTAAACAGTAGGCATATTAGCTTTTTTTTAGAAGAAAGATTGAGAAATGCTTTATGCACTGACCACATTCGAAATTTAGGGACGAATCCTTAAGGTACGAAGGTGAGTGTCGGACTGACTTAAGAAACGGCCTTACCGACTAAAGGAACTCCTTTATACCTGCCAACCCATGTTCCCAGAATTCGCTTTCGCATTACTTCAGAAACATTTGTTATAGGCATTCTACGTGCCACCATTATTGCCAGCTTGGACTTCTTCACACGGAAAAGGGAATGGGTCGACTGGCTGCCACGCGATGAGAGCTCTACGCACTTCGAAACATGTGCGGTCAATCTCTTGATTCGGGAGGGCGGCGACAATTGCAAAGGAGATCTACGCGCCGACGGCCAAGTCACAAAACTTGCCATGGTCCGTGGTGAGTTTTCTGCCACGGTTAGAGCCCAAGCACGTGGCTATGGCAATTGGCGGGTAACTCTCTCGCGCAGGTTTCGCAAGACTCCGAAGTCGAGCATCTGACCGCTCATGCGTCTAAGGCAAGTGCGCTCTCATCGCGTGGTAGCCAGTCGACCCATTTCCTTTTCCGTGCAGGCTTCGGACCCAGTTATAGTGCTCGAGATCATGACTGCCTCCAAATGCAGTTAAGTGCAGTTACATAGATCTCTCCCTCCAGAGGTACGCGTCTTCCTCGGCAGAAGGGACAGATGTCTCTTCTCGGGCTCGCCGGCCTTCGACCCTGTTAGGTAGTCTCTTATCCTGCTTGGTGCCTGCAGTTGACTCTCCCTCTAGTGCTACGCGTCGTTGTCGGTAGTAGAGACATGTGCTTCTTCTCGGGCTCGCCGGCCTTCGGTACCTTTCGGTGATTTTTTCATTTTTGTTGTATTCTAGGCTCCTCTTTCTTCTTGGTGCGGAGAACTCTTTCACAGTATCCCGCAACCGTGTTCCAGTTGTGTTTTAAACTTAGCATGAGAGCAACAACGTTTTCCGGCGTGATGTTTTCACCGAGCTCTTCTTGAGCAGCTTCTCTGTTCTCGGCCCATTTGTCGCATTTAAAAAAGGTATGTTCGACGTCGTCAACCACTTATCCGGAGCAATAGATTAATTGTGGTGTGTCCTTCTTCTTGGTTTTGTGCAGGTATGCATAAAACATCTCGTGCCCACTTAGGAACTGGGAAATGTAAAAATTAGCTTCCCCGTGTTCTCGTTCGATCTAGATTTTGACGTCTTAAATGAGTCGTACTTCGCTGATTGCACCGATGGTCGATTTGCCTTCCCTAAATTCGTGTTCGTTTTTGGCAAACACACCGGCTGCATCCACTGCTGCTCGGAGTCTGGCTCTTCGCAGCTTTTCATAGATCTCGCCCGTTGTATCCAGTATACATAAAGGACAATATAACGCTGGTGTAAGGGGCGGGCCCTCTCCCTTGTCAAGAAGAACTAGCCGTTGTATCTTCCACACCGAAGGAAAAATTCTCGCTCGCAGAGAGGCATTGTACATATTGAGCAAGAGATTTGGATAACCTTTTGCTATCGCTACAATAACGTCGGATGGTATACAAACGGGTCCAGTTGATTTTCTTTTGCTCATTCCACTTGTAGCTGCCCATAGCTCCTCAAGAGTAAAAGTTGGGGCCTCTTCAGAAATGTATTCCTTGCTTCCTCTTTTCGGATGTGTTGGAATGAGTGCGTTCACAATCTCCTTCATCTTCTGTAGGACCTTAGGTTCTACCGGTGCCCGATTTCTTAGCTGGTCCGAGATTATCTGATACCCCTTTTCCTAGGTTTCTCCGTTAATAGCCTCTCCCAGAACTTTCCGGCAGCGAAGTTTGCTTTCACTAATTGCAACATTCAGTTTTTTTCTTTGCTGCTTTGTAAGCTATGTTTTCCGGCAGTTCGGCTGCTCTTCGCCTAGACATGAGGGAATTCCGCCTTAACTAAAGGCATTCCTTCCTCAGACTGGATATCTCCTCAGTGCACCAGTACGTGGGCACTCTTCTCGGTTTGCCTGTTTGTTTAGGCATCGACGCATCGCTGGCTTTGGCTATGAGCCTCATTGTCTTTTCGACGAGTTTCTTAGCCTTCCTGCCCATGGACACCTTTGTGTCTACCTCTGCAATATCGCAAAGTATTTTTACTTGGTTCAATGTATACATTAGCTTATCGACGTCAAGTTTTTTCACGTTCCAGCCCACTGCCGTTAAATACCTCCATAACATGCCCGCCCTATATCCTGGGAGTTATTTCCAGAGTTTCAAAGGTGATATGGAATATCGTTTCTCTGTTTCCACTTGTCCTAAACGTTGGTACGCAGCCAGTATTGAAGATTGGCAAACCGCACCTAGCTGCTCTGTCAGCGACCGCATTTCCACATTTCTCCGACCAGCTTATGCATCATTGTTGTGACTTGGCGTTGAAGTCCCCTCCTACAATCAGTTCTCCTTCAGTGCTCCTTATCGCGTCCTCTAGAGCATCTAGATCTCGATGAAAGGTGCCAGTTGTTACATTCGGGGAGAAGTTGCAGCTGAAGTAAGTTGCATCCGGGCTTTTGACCTACATAAATCCTTCACCCCTTTCCCAGCCAGTCACCGGAAAATTCACATTGTATCTTACTAAGATTGCTGCTGTGCCAGTATGATCTGTGTGCAGCCAGTCTTCTGCAAATCCGTGTACTGCTCACAAATTATAAGCAAGTCAGCCTGCGACTCATTTGCTCGATGTCTAAATAAGTCTTGAGCGAGTCTGCTACGCTTGAAATTACCTTGTATTACTAACGTCATTTAGAGTTTCTCCTCTCCCTGGCGCCCAGAAACACAGCAAACCTCGATGATCCTTTTATGTGGTTCAAGTCCTTTTCAGGAGTTTTCTCCGAACACAGGTAACATTTTGGCGTGACTGTGCAGTCCGTTATTTGGCGGATTTTATCACCGCACTTCCAACAAGCCCCTAGTGTTGCTATGATTTCATAGTTTCTTGTCATCCCGCCGCCATATGGCTGTATCCGTGGCATCGGAAGCATCGAAGAAGCCTTTCCTTCTTCTGATCCGGCAGTTTACCCAGCCCATCATATTGTGGCTCGCCTTATCAAGCTTGGTCACAATGGTCTCCTCCATTTCGACGAATGCCATAGCATTGCCCCAAAGGTTTGGTTGCGTCAAGTTTATCTTGAAGTATTCACCTGTGTTTATTCCTAGTGAAGTCTCTATAGCCAGTCTTACTTTTTCCTTCTCTGTTTTGGCATCCAAATCCCGTATGTCCACCTAAATTTAGATTTGTCTTCGGGTTTGGCGCTCAGCTCAACCAGTACACCACCCTCCCTTGTTCCTCTGATTGCCGAGACTTTCACTCCCATGTTCTCCTGTTTAACCTGAGATTTAATGTCCCTAAGCACATCGGCGTACTTTTTTCCTTTGGTTAGGTTGATGAGTATGACCTCATTGCAAGGGTGTCTTTTGCTCAGCGTTTCCTTGACATAATCCTTCTGCTTATTATGTTGGCTTCCAGTAATTTCAGTTTCCTTCTCACACTTCGTCTTGTCTTTACGTTCTCTTCTCTGAACTGTAATCCAAGGATTTGCCGTATCAGCTTGCGATTTTTTTCTGTGTTGAGAAAATGGACTGTTGGTAGGCCTGGGTGTGCTCTAATCCTTTTTCCTTTTATCCATCAGCCTTGTTCCCCGTCCTCGCTGATCAGCCAACAAAGTGGTCCTAGGGTGTTCTTTCTTGGCGCTATCTTTGGATTTCTGCAGTTGCGTATCTTTAATACTTTTATTTGCCTTCCTGATGGTTAATATGGATCCGATAGTATCCACTGCATTCGTCACTCAGTGTAAACAGTGGGCGTGAGTACTCAGTGTAAATAGCGGGCTTGTGTAGCTGAAGGGAAACTTTCTTAAAGATTGCAAGAAAAGAATCCATTAATTTGGAAGAATTTTATTATTCAATTTACTTAGTTAAGGGCATTACATTAATGCCTGAAATCATAGAGAAGAAAGAATCTATATCCAAATACCATAAAACTTGACAAGTACACAAATTCCGACATTAATTCCGGGACGCCACTCTATTTCCAGTTCAAAATTTAAAAAGTCGTCAAATCAACGCATGACGTTGATCCATAAATTTCCCCGACAGTAATGTGGACAGTGTGAGGTTCTACGTAGAATGTTTGCTGTTCGAAATTTCGTAGCTTTCTCATCCACGTTTATTTGCCCGAATTTTGACATCGATGAGTCTGAATGATGGATGGGCACCAAATCCAGCACGGTTTTAAACACAGTTGCCCTGAAAGCGGGCACATAAATCAGCAGTTATTATACTTGGACTCTATCGAGAAAGTATTAAGGTTAAAAAAGAAACTTCCGATCGTTCCGCTATTCTCGCTTCCTAAGAATCCATCTCCGGTCTCTCAACTTTCTTTTCCTTCAAGATAAAAGAAGCATGACGAGGAGAAAGATTTTATTTGAATACGATTGCTTTACCCTTCACCAATTTCCGTAATTCAGACAAATCGATTTAAACTTCAAATTCAAATTACAATCGGTTTATTGTTTCCAGCTAGGAGGGAAAATGAAGGATACTGAATTTATATTTAGAATTGTTAGAGCTGTGAATAAATATTTTTATCAATTTTGTATATTTTTGTTAAAACAGAGCTTCTTCGGAAGCTATGAAACGTCAGGTAGTTCCTACAAATAACATTTTTAATTAAATGAATGGTGGCTCACTTCTATGTTTTTCTGAACATGATAGACTGGTAGAAATACAGGTTCAGATAGTAAACTGTGATCAATGCATGTCAGTTTGCAATTGGAGTCCATTCTGGCACTAAGGTAAAGAGGTTGTTCAAAATTTACGTCACGCTTTTTTGGAATCTTTTTTCAGTCCTCACCTTCTCTGTCACACATCATCAGACAAAGCTTGAACCTGGTTATACTTCCGAAAAGTTTACTCCAAGAATATTGACTTGATACTTTGCCGAGAGGTTTCTTTTAGACCTTAGTTGAACGCACCTAAAGGAATTTTGGCAACCAAACAGTTGAATTTTTAAGCCAAAAAGGCAAGTTTGACAGATTTTTATTAGAAACGCTCGCATTACCTGAAAACTTTTTCAGATAAGTGGAAATCTGCAGAAAACCGAAAACTTACAGACGAGTTCCAATGTATGCCCTTAATAACGGAAAAATTGTTGAAATTGCCTGAGTTTCATAGAGTAACTTTAGTTAAAGATGTTCCAATATTATACAATAAACAACAAAATTTTATAAGCAAATTATTTGTTGAAAAAAGGTTTTATACGATTTTCCATAAGTATACATTTTTTTGAGTTATATTGCAAGAAATTGCAGTAATCAGGCATTTTTTTACAGCAAAAATTCGTTTTTTTATGTCCGTTTTTTTAATTATTCGGGCATTTGTCGGTAGCAAAATGTGTGTGTTTTTTTTAATACCAGTCTTTTCATTTGGAAACTTCATGGCAATTTCAGCAACATTCATAATGAGTTAATAAATTCTATGATTTTTTAAACAAATTTAATGAACAAATACATTAATCAGGCATTCGTCTACAGAAAAATGATTTTTTTTTTATGTCAACTTTTTAAATTGAGACCTTCATAATAAGTTCACAAAAAATGCATTACTCAAGCATCTGTGAATGGAAAAATTCACTTTTTTCGACGTCAGTCTTTTTTATTGGGAACTTCATGATTTGAAAAATTGAAGCAAGTTCATAAAAGTGGAACGAAAAAGACATGTTCATTATTTGTTTATTAAATTTTTCATTACAAAATCATTAGATTAATCAACAAATTATTAATTTTACTAAAATTATCGTAAAGTTCCTGATTAAAAAAAAATGACATGAAAAAAACGAATTTTTCTGCCTAATTTAAAAACATTGACATCAATAAATACGAATTTTCCAGTCGACAAAGGCCTGACTGATGCATTTGTTTATTAAATATGTTTGAAAAATCATGCAATTCATCAACTTATTATAAATGTTGCTTAAATTGTTATGAAGTTCCCAACTGAAAAGACAGGCATTGAAAAAAAGGAATTTTTCTGCCGAAAAATGCCCGAGTAATGCATATATTAATTGAATTTGTTTAAAGAAATCATGTGATTCATCGAAAAATTATAAATTTTGATAAAATTATTATGAAGTTAACAATTTAAAAAAATTGACACGTGGAAACAAACATTTTTCTTTCGAAAAATTCCTGATCACTGAATTTCTTCATTAAATTTGTTTATAATATGAACAATTATGATCTTAAGAGAACATTTTTTTGGAATAATATTGTTTTCATAAGAATATCTTTAACCAATGTTACTTTGTGAAACTTAGGCGATTTCAACAATTTTCCCGTTATTGACGAGCACCGGGAACGTCAAATAGAAAAAATGGCTATTTTTATTGTCACATTATTTGTTTACTCACAAAAAAAAAATAGAAAAACTAATTTGAAGATCAGTCTGGACAACTCTCTCGGAAATCTTATCATTTCTTTTTTTCAATTTTTTTTTATTCAAATCGGTCGATGTTTGTATTCTGTGCGTATTTTGAACCAAAAAAAGTCATTTTTCCCCACTATGCGTCGACGTGCAGGATCACGGAGAGCCAAGGCTGTCCGTGATACGCCTGTGAGCTTTTAATTGCTATTCCTCAATAATTTCACTCAGGATCACGCGCTGTCCAATATCTGGGCGAAAACAAAACTACAACTGAAGCTGCTAATAACTAGAGCTTCGAGGAAGGCCAGAGAGAAGGGAACCACATATCAGTACTATAGTGCGGTCTATGAGTCCGCAGGGCCATACCTAAACATTAAGGGGGTGACGGACAACTTTGCACGTAGCAACTTTGCACGTGCCCAACTGTGCACGTCGATGGCCAGACGTACAACTGTGCACGTCCATCTGTGCACGTCCAAGACCACAGGAGCCTATCTGTGCACGTCGAAATTTCGACGTGTACAGTTGTCACTTGGACAACTGTGCACGTGCACAGATGGTACTTGGACAACTGTGCACGTCGAAATTTAGACGTGCTCAGATAGACTCTTGTACACTTCACCGTGCACAGATGTCACTTTCCTAACTGTGCACGTGCACAGATGGCACTCGCCAAACTGTGCACGTGCACAGATGTCCCTTGCCCAACTGTGCACGTGCAC